>LOEQ01003853.1:143720-155889 GCA_001685075.1 Bramus lutescens
CTCTTCTGGCCTTCAGGCATACACATAGACAAAATATTGTATACATAATAAATACATACATACATACATACATACATACATACATATCTGCATTAAATCATGATTCCTTTTCTCCCAACTGTCCTCAGCCTGAACAAATTCTCCAAACTACACCGATAAAGCAGTCCTTCATTGTCATTCTTGGTTTTACTATGTGGATGTTGTAGAGGGAAAGATGGAAGAAAAGCCACGCACAAGAGTTATCAACAGGAAGATTGTGCAAAGTCAACAGTTTCCTTTAGATGAGAGTCCAGTTCTAATGCAGCAAAGATGTATTGCTCATTCCATCCTGAGGGCGATTAAATTTTTTATCTGCTGAGCTGTTAGCACCATGACAAACTGGACGAAAGGCATCACTCTCAACCTGGCGAACTCTAAAATCCTCCTGTGTTCCCGGGCCCCACCCTTAGATCTCTCACTCACTAGGCTGAGATCAAGGATGCTGCAGTCTGAGCTCTTCCAGGGATCCAACACCTAATTAGAGTTGCACAGCCACGGCTGAGGGCCTCCAGCCTGCCCTGAGCAGAGACTCGGGCTGTGTGGGCTGTAGACTAGAACTTGCCCTGAGCATCGTGTGAGCTGCTTGTCTCAGGGGCCTAAGGTGACTGTGGACAGGCCTGGGTGGGATTTGGCCATAGGGCTTGTTTTGAAGCGGGGCTTTGTTTTAAAGTTGGTGCTGTCTTTGTGGAGGGTGTATGTCCAGTCTGGGCTATTCACCTGAAGAATAATAGATTCTTGCTACTTTAGAGGCTTTCCTAGGGTATGCCAAATTGAGCACATTTAGGTTCTTCTAGGAGAAGAGCAGCTGGGGATAGGAGGAGCTAGTAGCTAGTGGTGCCAAGGTGAGCATGAGTGTGTAAATTCACTGGGACTCACAGCCAACAGCTTTGGGACGTTTTGTTACACTTCCTTCTACCTCTGGTTGTTCTGCCTGATGCTTCCCCATGCTCCTTTTCCTGAGGGTTTTTTTTTCCAGCTTTTCAAAACAGTCCAAGAGCTTAGAGGAATTAAGTAAAACATAGCTTAGACTTAGAATAAGGATCTCCTTCCCCATTGAAATAATTTGGTACTGCTAGAAATAGGAGTTTTCTACCATGAGAATCGGCTGAGATCCTAACTACTGCTTCTCACAGGTGCTTTTCAATTCCCAGCAACCTGTTCACCAACTGTCTTTCAGAACAGAAGAGGTTAATGGATTGGTCATTGCTTCCGCAGGGTGAATGCATGAGGATTGATTAACAAAATGAGAGGTACAGAGGGTCTTTGGCATGAAGTATCCATGTCTTTGAAGCAACTAGCAAGACGAGAGACTTTAAAATTTATAATTACAATATACAGCTTCCAGGTTTTTTTTATCTATTCCATCACAGTCGGGTGTGGGGATTTCTACTTCCTCACCTGCTCTTGTCTCTTGACACTTTCAGGCCTTGTTAAACTTACTTCCATGGGTTACGTCCTCACCAGGAAGGTTACTCTGTTAAACAGTAACATTTAAGAGCAAAATGGGAACCTGCTGACAGGAGCAACAATCCTCTCCATAAAACCTGTGATGGCCTCAGAAGACACACAGATTGTGTGGCCTCTTTCGCTCCTCCCATCTTGTCTCAGGGGACTCTCTGTAGCATAGGCGTCCATTGGCCAACTTTTTGAGAGGATCCTGCCTCTGCCTGCCAAATCTTCGCTCTTCCTTCGGTTTGGAATCAGGTTTTCTATTGCTGTCTAATACCGAGGTCATGCTCACGGCCCGACACACCTCCCAGTCTTGATGGCTGGTGCTAGCTCAAAATAGAAATGAAATCCAATCAGCCTGTGCTATATTCTGAGCCTGAAATAAATACTAGATTCACAGTCGTTGAGTGTTTACAAGGTTTCCATTTGAAGGCACATCAGTCATCTCTTCAGCTTCTAATAAAGCCAATTTTCCCCTCAAAACACACTATGTGCTTTAATGTAAAAGAGGCATTATTTGGATTGTTTAGCTGGAACAGCTACACCCATAATTTAATAGACTTGTTTTATGGAGTTAACGTGTTACTGATTTGAATTTAAAAAACAAAAATTAAAGCAGCCCATTTGTGGCTTGTGTCCTCTTCGTGGGGTGAGGCTGGGCTCCTGCTGCCAGTGGCAAAGCTCTCGTGCACAGCCTTGCAATGCTCAGAAATAGAAACAATCAGCAGTTGAGTAGAACCTGTTGCCTCCACAAGCTAGTCCCAGGCCCCCTCTTTCTGATAACAGCGGGCTACTAGGAGGGAGGTTGACCAGCCTGACTTTCCATGAAGGTAAACACAGCTCCCCCACTACCCAGATATGCGGCTTCTAGCAAAACAATGAACTGAGCCTGGTTTCCTCATCAGAAAAAAAAAAAAAACAGTTACCAGGGTGATATTTGTCTTATGCCACTTTTATGAGGGTCTAATTAGCCCGTGCTGGTGAGATGGAGAGAGAGGGATGAAGGAAGGGTATCGGACCTGGTACTGATTTCTTGCTGAGTGATGATGCTCTTGCCCTTAACGACAGAAAATTCTCCATCTACCTGTTGCATGTGCCTAGTCCCATTCCTCCCACCGTCACCTCAGCCATAACTGCTGAGGGTGTCTGGGCAGACGCCTCATCATTGAGTGGCAGCTGCCAGGCTCAGGAGTCTGTTTCTTCCACACCCTTAAGAGTGCTTGCCCAATCTCAGATCAGCTTTCCAGCAAGCATAAACTGAATGCTGACCGCACTGTCTTGGCCAATCATTGTCTTCTAGCAGAAGGCGACCAGAGAAATAAAAGCAAGGATGGATGGCAGGAAGAAAGGCAGGGGGAGGGGGAGCTAAAGGGAGCTGGACAGGCTCCAAGGGTGTCGGAACAGACCATCCAGTAGGCCTATTCCTTACCTCTGTTTCCAAGCTGAACTGTCTCTAATCCTAATTCTTCGAGCCAGTGGGTGACTTGCCCTAGGCCTGATGGATCCCTGGGAAAAGTCAAAGCCAGCAATCCCTTTTCTCCCTATTAAGTCTAACTTCTTTCCAACCCAGCAGCTCCAAGCCTCTACTTAGATATGAAATGGCAATGCTTTTACTTCAAATTTCCACGGCCCATTGCAAGATGTCATTTGCACGGGAAGAAAATGAGATGGGGGGGGGACAAAACAAAACATGGCTCCTTGAGTTTAACAGAGTATTGAATTTGAAAGAAGAGGGCAGTGTCCCTCAGATCCTTGGTTTTGCTGGGGGGGGGCAGCAGACAGTGAGGCAGTCCCATACAACAAGACTGAGGCCATGATAGATTCACATTTAACATTCTCTAGACCATTCCAGGGACAAAATAAAGCAGGTTTGCATCCCTGCTGCCTTGTCCCTGGCAGGCTGAAAGAACAGCAGCACTGAGGACCTCTGAAGTCCTGTGAGTCTGTGAGGGACCCTGGGTGGTGACCGTGGAAAGCTCAGCTCCAGCAGGAATAGTCCGCGCTGTATGAAAGCTTCTGGATTCGGCCACATCTGCCCTGATCACAAACCCAGCTCTCACTTAGTTCGAACTTCCCCAGATGGTCTACTGACCCTGGTCCCATCAGCCCTCTCAGGCTATAGGAGACATTGGCTTTGGTCCAAAGATAAACAAACACCCTGACTCACTTAAACTCTGAAAACATCTGTCTGATGAAGCTGCTTTGAAACATTGCCAGAGTTCTCCAAGCTATCTCATTAGTTTGCCACACCCTCCCAGCCCTCACCCTAAAGCTGTGCAGAGTTCTCCTGCCATCTCCGGAAGGACGGATTTGCTACAGGCTACTAGAAAAGGAAGCCAGACCTGTTCCTAATTAAAACAAAAACCTAGGATTCCTGGGGTACCAGTTTATATTATCTGCCCCTTGAGACGGGGTAGCCCAGTCTGGCCTTCAACCAGTGATCCTTCTGCCTCAGCTTCCTGAGTGTTGGGATTACAGAAACATGGCACTGTGCCTGACTGGGATATAGCTTTTATAGCTGGTAATTTTAGTACTTTGGAGTTCAGCATCCCATTCCTAGATACAGCCCCAAGAGGAATACTTGCCCATATGTACTGGAAGAAACAGAAGAGTATTCACAGGTTAGACAGCATCATACTAACAACCCCATGCCAATCAACCGTCAGATAAATAAATGATCATACAGCAATATAACGAAGTATTGTGCAACCCTGAAAATAAACGAAATACAGATATGAGCAATAAGACAGAAAACACTTAATACTGCAATGTTGAATATAAAAGGAAAACTTGATACATTATAGTGCCTTTTACATATAGCCCTACAACATGGCTAAAATTAAGTGACATGTTGTCTTGAACCAATAGAGAAGAGAGGAAACAATCAGGCAGATAATGCAATCCTCCAGGCCTGAGAAAAGAAGACCGAAGAAGAGCAAGTGCTTGGATTCTGGTGTAAGCCACTGACTAGGTTCTAATTGGGGCCTAGGTGATGATTACACAGAAGCTCGTGGTATCAATTAAGTAAAGTATCATGCATGAAACTAAGCATGGCGGTGCACACCTGCAATCCCAGAACTCAGTAGCCATTCTCAGCTCTGGAATAAATTGGAGACTAGTCTGGGACACATGAGCACCTGTCTGAAGAAAATAAAATTATCACACATATATAATAATGTTAATACATTAAGTGACTGAATGAGCAATTGCTACACAAAAGTTCACCAGGCCTTTGTGTTGGCTAGAAACCTAACAGGGACACATTTGTAGCAGAGAATGGGGAGACTCAGACTTCTCAGGTGGCTCTCCCACTGTTCTCTCCCCAGCCCACTCTGAAGTCCCTCTTCACAATAAAATCAAGCTACCATTCAAGATAGCATCTCACACAGAGAAAAAAGAAAAAGCCCCAAGAACTCGTGACCTCTTCTTTAGTGCCATTCGATCGATGACAGTTTTGTCGGGCTTCAACACAGCAGAGTGGCAAATCGGTCCCTCTTTGTTCTTTGTTTGTTTTGCCGGTCTTGAGTAATATTTAAGCATCATTGCACAATAAACCTGCCTTCTTGCTTGTTGTAACAAATCAACTTAGCTTCCGCCCCCTCTCGGAGCTCCTGTGGCCACACCAGCTTCCTGGAGGTCTGCCTACAGCTGCCCTGGTTGGCATCACCTAGCAACAGAGGGGCAGGATGAAGTAAGCCAGAAGTCAGGCAGCAGTGTAGCCTTCCTCTTCTGAGCTTATCCAGGGTGGCTTCCGGATCCTCCCCTCTGTCCATGCCTGTCCCTTAGCTTAGCAAATTCATCAACACTCCCGCAAGTGAACAGATGGGACTGGTTATGACAACATAGTCCTGTTTCATTAGCATTTTCAAATCACTCAGGCAAAAGTAAAGCTCTCAACACTAAAACAATAGCTTGATTTAGGACTGTTTAGTCTGTGTGTTAAAAAATGTGACCAACTGAGCTAACTATGTGTGCTAAAAGTAGACTTTTTTGTACCATCCCCTCCCCGTGCTGAATATAATGAGTCTCTGCCCTCTAGAAGCTGAATTTCCATTCAGAAACCTCAGATCTCCTCTTTGTTGGTCTCACATGAAGAGTACAAATATTTATGAGGGGGTCCATGTGGTCAGTGTCAAGATTTGGGACCTTGGAGCAAAGGGGTCACCAAGAATGTTCCAGAAGTCTTCGGTTGATAAGAAATGGGCACAGGTTTGGGATACCTAGTCCGAAGAACTCCTGCCTGTGTCTTCCCCACATCTGCAAAACAAGGTATACCATATGTGCTTGCTTTGAGCAAAATAATATTCTGGAGTGAATTTTCTGGATATAAAAACCAAAATGCCCTGCAGACTGGCTGTAGCACTTCATTTGCAAACTCAGATGGCACAGCGATCTTGGTGCGAGCCAGCCTGAGTCTGTCATGTTTTAATACATAGAACACATTTCTCTAAAGAGCTTCACTGAGAGCCAAATGCAGCAAAGCAAACCATGTTCTCTCCTACCCAGCCCTGTGATATGCTGAGGTCATGCCAACCTTCCTGAGTTCTCGTCTAAGAGATCCTATTTAGGATCCATATCTTGCAATTATGTAACCATACCCCAAACAACTCTGGTTATTTGCCATGATCTCTCTTCCAGAAGAGACCAATGCATCTCAGTACTCAACTACAAAAAGAAAAATAACAGATCTCCATCAAGAACATGGCTCATAAACAAAGGATCTCACCAGAGCAGAAGCAGACTCAGAAACTGGCTGGCTTCCACACTTTCTGAACTTTACACAAACCGAGTTTCTTAACTGGCATAAACTTAGCTGTAACACCATGATAAGACAAGAACCCTGGACATGAAAGGCGAGTCAGCAGTGCAATTGTGCTAGGATGAGAGGCTCTTCACATGGCTTGGGTGCTTCTTGACAAGCTAGGACACTGCATATGATCCCTGAGGTCCCTTTCCCATCTCTGTAGAGTGTTGAGGAAGCCCTTTCTGTCTGTTCTCTCCAGCTCAGTATTCCATCCTGCATCCATGTTTCCCTATATCCTCCCAAGACCCCCATCCCCCAAAAGACTCATATCACCCAACATACAAGAACTTCACTGTAGGAGGAGGGCCTGCTTGTTCTTCCTGGCCACCCAGCAAGCTTAGCCCCAAAATAATCACACAGAAACTAATAATTAATTTAGTAACGAACCGGGTAATCGAGAAACTTCTTATTGGCTAACTCTTACATCTTAATTTAACCCGTTTCTATTCATCTTTGCATCACCACGAGGTTGTGGCCTACCAGCAAAGTTTCAGCACACCTATCTCTAACTCCATGGTGTCTTCCTGACTCTACCTTCTTACTCCCAGCATACAGCCTAGCTTTCCCTGCCTAGTTCTGTTCTTCCCTGCCATAGGCTCAAAGMAGTTCTTTATTCATTAACCAATAAAAGCAACACATAGACAAAAGGACCTCCCACACCACTTCACCTTTGCTTAGTCAAACCAGCCTGGCTTGAGGAAAAAAAGGGCAGGGAGATGTCTTGGTTGACTATGCAGAAGAACAAGCAAATTTCTATTGGTGGCCATATTTACTTTTATTTGTTCTGTCCCATTATTTCTTGCCACGACAAGAATCACTCTCTCGCTCTCTCTTTTGCACATGAGCAATTCTTAAACTATACACCTGTAACCCTACATCTTGGTGGTGTATCTCAAAGTAAAGATTCTGGCAAGCTCCACTCAGGTTGTCTATTCTGCGAGGTGGTCAGATCAGTTCAGAATGGTCCCCATCAGAGCCATCCTCCATCTTGCCCAAGCTCCAGCAAATGAAGAAAAGAAAAAAAAGTCATGTGGAGGTATGTATCTTCAGCCTTCTAGAAGTAAGGAGATTGACGGTCTGGGGTCCTGCCTGTCCCAGCCACCCACTGTGCTTCCCGAATGTTCCTCTGGGCGAGCAGCTGTGGAATGCTGTTGGAAAAATTACCCATGAATCAAGGTTGGCAGGAACCTGCTCCAGCAATAGTCCAGCGAGGCCTCCTGAAATGCACCAGGCTGGTACAATCCCTCTGACAGCTGAGACAGAAAACCACCACATTTTCTAAGACACCATGTCTGGGAGCTGATATTGTTTAATCCTTGCTGTTTTGCCTAGTGTTGACCACAGGATTCGCTACTCTGCTAAACATAAATCAGTTCCACTGTGGGCTAGGCACAGTGCAGCCGGTGGTCTCCATTCCGCACGGGTGCCGACTGCCCGGGGCTGTGCAAATAAAAGCAAAGGCTGAGATCTGCTCCCTCTGCCCTGATCTCAATGCACAGAAAATAATTATCTCCTTCTCTTGCTTGTCTTCTGTGGGCAATTCAGTGTGTTCCCTTAAGCCTTAGATGCCACCTAGGTTGTTAAACAGAGTATCTGAACATCTCGATACCATTCAAATTGAGCTTCGATGATGGTTAAAATAACCCTGAATTGGGTCTATTGGTCTTCAGATTAACACATGAGAGCTCTCTGGATACACTGACCTTCTGGAGTCAGAGGGGCAGGCACTTAGTCTGAGTGAGTTGAAATACAGCCTAGGTTTTGAAGGCCTTGGTAGAAGATCACAAAGACAGCATGCAGGATCTCCTCCACGCATGTCGAGACAAGAAACACGAGCATCTTCGCTTCACAAAGATACGGTGTCCAAGTCTGGCACAACACAGACAACGGGAAATGTGATTTGTTTATCTCTATGGGGTATAAACTCTCCGTTTCCTTTCCTGAGAGCACCCCAGCAGCACGCCGGCTGGGCACAGCGTCTGATGTGTGTGCTCGATGCCACAAGTGCTTGTTGGCAGGATTAAGAAACGAGGTGTCCCTCAATGCATCCCACCAGAAGCCAGGCCACAGCTGCTGATATTAGATTACATTCTAATTGTTTCCTTTACATCCTCTTCACACCAGCATTCCAAGACCAGCAGGTCGGGGTTGCCCCTGCATGCTAATGCTACTACTGTTCTTCAGTATTCTGGAGCTCATTTGTGAGGCTCCACAGCCAGAGAGACCAACCACAGGATGCNNAAAAAAAAAACGGAAACCCAGACTGTTCAATATCATATTAGCATGTTCCTTCCTACTGCGGTCACAAAAAGCCATTTCCCAGTTGTCTCACATGAATAGCTCCTTCACCACTTATCAATATGGATGAAGCCTGAGCCCCTCACCTTATGCAAAATTGAAAAGGGAATAGGTCTTTCTTTGAAAAATAAAAACAGGCAATTAAACCACCTTTGCTCCTTTCTCTTTGTGAAGAAGCAGCTGCTCCTGTCGAGTTACCTATCACTTAAAATTTACTGCCAGCCAACCCACATCAGCACCACATGGGGGACTTCCTTGGGAAACATGAAGCTAAACTCTAAAACACATGGAGAATGAATGATGCATGAAAGCAAAAACCGATGCCTCTTCCCTGAGAGGGGGCTGCAGCTCACAGCACATGGGTGGCCCTCCTAACAGGAGAACAGCTCCTGAGATGGTATAAGAGCCAGCCAAAGGGTCAGCGGCTATCAAGAGCCAGCCAGGGGGCCAGTGGCCACCAAGAGCCAGCCAGGGGGCCAGTGGCCACCAAGATGATTTAGGGAAAGAAAGGTAGGAAAAGGTATCATGAGAAATATTCATATCAGTATTTAAAATTTTTACCTTACAATCAGAGGTTCATCCCCATTTTCTGGAGGGGAAAAATGATAAACTATTTTTAGGAATCATTTTTATTATTTTAATGTACAGAAAATCAAGCAGCCTATATTTAACTCAGTGGCACTAAATAGTGGTGCATTCTTTATTCTCTGTCATTTTCAGAGGCAGCTTAAGCCACAGATTTGAAACTTAGAATGAATCCAATGATGTGGAAACTTTACAACCATCACTGTAGTTGCTCCTGATAGCTTCCCCTACCTTGACCCCCACTCCCAGGTCTTCCAGCCCAGCCTGTATGACGACACAACATTACCTGTCTTCCCGTAAACCAGAAGATGGCTCATTCTGCACCAAGACGGTGACAGCGTGATCTCCTCCTAGTCAAGGAAAGATGGCGGCTGAGCAGGGTACTCATCTTGCCAGGCTGCCTCTCTTTCTGTGTCTGGTTCAGTACTTGTTGACCAACGGAAGCAGTTGGTTAGCTCTCTGGTAGCTGTAGGCCAGGGTGAACTGGTTAATCCCAGGAGGCACTTCCAGCTGCGCACAGAGGGAGTCCTTTGCCTTTGCCATGGGATATAGTGGGACCCTGTGAGAAAATGGGTCAGGTCCTTTGCCGCTAGCCGTCCTGTGCACAGCTGGGATTCCTTGGCCTTTTCTCAAATGGGAGGCTTGTCTTCTTCACTAGAATGGGAGTCAGGGCTACTTTTTGCCTGGCAGCTTTTATTCTTTTAGCCACTTGGGCAACCGGAAAGAGAGGTTAGGCTACTAAGTTGCCAGGTTTCTGGCCTGGCATATCATCACTCTTTCAGGTCAGAGAAGACAGGTGACAGGTTTGTATGTGTATATATGTATGCATGTGGAGGCCAGAAGACCCCAGTGTCATCCTCAGGAAGGCATGCACCTCTTTAGAGACAGCATCTCTCACTGTGCTAAAGCTCACCAGTTAAGCTAGACTGGCTAGCCACAGAGCCACAGAGATCCTCCTGTCCCTGTTTCTCCAGTCCTGTGGTTCCAAGTGCACACCACCCTGGCTGGCATCTTGGTGTGGGTTGTGGGAATCTAGCTCAGGTCCTCACAAGGACCCTTGCAAGTCAAATGTTTTACTTACTTTACATCCCCAGAGCCTGACAGACACGTATATGTAACGGTGAGCTCCCCGCTCCAACAATCCACTGTGCTCCGTCCAGTCAGGTGCTCAGTGAAAACCAGCTTCTGGTGATAGACAAACCATTTATTGAGCTATGCTTAAATGACTCTCATCTCCTAGACTCTCTTCTAAGTGATTTTAAACACTGTCTCTCATGATTATCAAACAATCATCTAAAATAGGTAGAACTTCTTATAAAGAAAAGCAGCTTGGGACAATTGAGGAGTATTGCCCAAAGGCACAGCATGAGTAACAGCCAGGCAGGCTTGAGCCAGGCCGTGGGACTCCAGAGCTCTTTCCACTCTTTTAGGTCACTAGCGCACTTTATAACAGCCATCTTTCCTGAGTTCACTGGGATTACGAGGCCAATAAAAACGAGGCCAGACAAAATTTAAAATGTAAGTGAAATACAGATCATTCCAGGACAGGGGAAAGTCAGATTCAGAATCACCAACTGTTTGCCATTAGGTGGAAGTACCCTGGACTGGACACCGAGAATCAGCAAAGGCAGTGATCGAGGAAAGAGTAGGCAAAGGCACTGACCACAAAGCCTGCCTAACAACCAGAGTTTGAGTGCCCAGGACCCTCATGGTGGACAAAAAGAGTGTGCCCCCCTAAGCTGTCCCCTGGCCTCCATACAAGAGCCACGGCACACAGGCACCCACCCACATCCATACACAATAAGTTGTAAAAAGCATAATTTTAAAAAGCAACTGATAAGCAAGTTAAGGTCAAAGACAAGCACATAATTGCCTATAGGTTTTAGGCCTTGGGAATCAGGAAACCTGAGTTTTGCTCTTGGAAGAGTTAAAAATTGTATTCCTCTGAAGTATCTTGACTAGCTACTCTCTGTTCTTTGCCTGGAAAAGAAAAGGATTTGCTTTTACATAGTTTCTACATTTCCACCTTGATTTAAGACTCAGGTGAGGTTTTTTGTTTGTTTGTTTGTCTGTTTATTTTTTTTTTTTGTCTTCAGAGCTGATGCTAACCCAATCCATGACTTCTGAGAGAGACAGGACTCCTTTTGTGAAGAAAAGTGGAGAATCTAAAAACATTAGATGCCTGTCTTACTGTGTAAGAGAGTCTCTGTTACCATCCCCTCCCCCCATCTCCTTTTCTTCTTTTCTTGGGATACTTATTAACATTGGTTGAAGCAGGACAGAGAGAAACTAGAATGCCCACTTCTGCCTCTCCCCAAGCCTCACTATCTGTTCACCAGGCTTCCTAGCAAAGCCACATGGCCCCAACTAATCCCAGGGCTGGCAGCCACCCCACATGCGGGACGGGAGGGCACGATTTGGTTCATTCAGTTTGTGCGGTCATGATTAACAGTACACTTAACCCAGTCATCTGGACCCCAGAAAGGGCCTGTTGTTGGAGGCAAGTCCTTCTGCCTGCTTACGGACACACCTCCACACAACTCCACAGTGCCTGCTTTGGCCACCTGCCTACCACTCATTCCAGCCAGCTGGGCAAAAAGCCAAGCCATGCTGCTCTTCTGTACAAAGATGTCCTTGAGGGGAAATTCAAAACACAAGCTCACCATGTTCCGTAAGGACAGGAAACCTTTTAAGGCAGCCTTGTGCGAACCCCCATGGGTTTGGATGCCTCCCGCCATGAAGCACACACTCAGATCTCCCTGCCAATCTGGAAAAACCCAGCTTTCCCCTCATCCGAATTATTCAGTGTTGTACATTTTAAGAGCACTTTGCCCGTGGTTTATTTCTTCTTCCACCACCTCAAGGTATTTTAACCCTCAGCACCTTGTTTTTCCATCCTGCATTTTCAGGCTCTTCAAGGCCAGGCATACTCATTCCTTCTCATCCCTTCATTCTTTTCCGAGAGAGAGAGAGAGAGAGAGAGAGAGAGAGAGA
>LOEQ01003853.1:159478-169702 GCA_001685075.1 Bramus lutescens
CTGGTATCTCAGCGGCTATTGGCTGAAGGAGCGGAAGGAGCTCCCACAACAGGAAGACACCAAATGTTGACTCCTGGCCTCTATCTGCATGCACATGTATGTACACTGGCCTCCATCTGCATGCACATGTATGTACACATGTAAACACACACACACACACACAATCCCACAAGCTTTTTTAAGAAGCAATTCTGTAGTTCTTGTTTCCCTGTTCTTTCCATTTTCTCCTTTGCTCTTTCTGTCTTCCCACCAGTCCAGAGTCTTAATTCTCTGCCTTTTTATTCATTGAGTAAATGACTCACTGGATACATTGTTGCTCGATGGCCTTGTCACCAGCCACAGTTCTCATGTCCCCACACTGCGTCCCTCCACTATCACAGGGAACCATTTGATTGTCTTTCCCTCCAACCGTCTTTTCTTGCACTTGCTCCTTCTCAATTTTACTATTTCACACTGTTGCTTACCCGCCTCATCTTGGAAGGTTTCATCTGACGTCTGAATCATCGCAGGGCCTTCCTTTGCCACCCTCCAGTTTTTTTGTTTCCTTGGAGATCCTTGCTCGTGCCCTTGCCGTGTCTATGGTACCCAGCTTTCATCCTTGTCCTGAGTGACCCTTGCACTCTCTCCTCCACAGGTTTCCTCACCTTCTGGGACCTCAGTCTGGGTAGAAAATGTCACAGTCCTAGACTCACCATCTCCAGCTGGCATCTAAATATTTCCACCCATGATTTTCTAAAACCAACCAAGTTTTGGCTGGCTTTGTAATCTCTCATGACATCATTGTGTCTGCGATGCTCCATGGACCACAATCTGAGGAGCAATGACTTCCAACCCATACTTGAAAAGCACTCCCAGTTTTTCATGTGGGCTGAACTCAATTCAGCTCTTGAGTTTCCTATTCTTTCTCCTCTTTAAACTTAGGTATTCTGAAGACAGGTGCCTGATTGTATTGCACTATACCATGAGATACATTTCAATAGAGGGTTGCAGAATTGTAAAGTAAGATGCTGTTGCTAAAACTCCTTCTTGGAATGAGATATAAAGAATGTCTATCCTTCCTACTAAGGTCTCAAGGGCAAACCAAGATACGATGCCACCAAAGTTCTCTCCAGGGAACCAATGAGTTTATTGAGCACATATGAGGAGCTACATATAGGAGCATAGGTGCCCCCTCAAAGACCACACTACGAAGTGTGTTTATTATCCAGTGAATGTGATTGCTTTCCCATAGCTGCATAAATGGAGCCCCTACCCCAGTCATTCCCATCTATAACCTCTAGTCTCTCCCCCTAAGCCCCAAGTCCATATGAAATTTGGACAGCATTCTATCCAACCTGTTAGGAGAGGCTGGAGGTGTGGGTCTTGTGACCTTTCCCAAGCCCTCATACGAAGGACTATAAACAGTCATCAGGCACAGCCAGACTCCTGCAGACACTGATAGTCTGGCTCAGAGGATAATTCTGTACAACAAATTCACTTTTCTCCCTGCAAAATTCGTGAGCATGGTCTGCAAATAAGGCATTATCATGCATAAATATGCATGCAGTTCTTCAAGTCTTGTGGTCAAGGGAGTTCAGAATAGCTCAGTAATGGACTAGTAGAGGTATTCAGCTGCCTGTGGAGTCATGTAGGCTGACCCAGCCATCCTCCTGCTCTCAAGAGCACCATGGTAGGATCCAAGGAGTATGAAAACCTACACTCTCTTGACCTTATCTACAACTCTGGGTTTTCACTCTACGGTTTCAAGATGAATGTGTTCAGCAATAAGAAAGCAGTCTTGTGAGTCTCTGGGATCCAATAAATTTGATCTCTCCAAGTCCCTTAACCCCAAGAAAGCCCTTATGATCAGAAAGCAGCTCGATAAATCCTATCTTTCCAACAAGTTTCCATGACCTAGCCATCTGCCTGCAGAGAAGTAAACCATGATCCACACTTCGAATCAACTGATTTCTTCTCAACATCTCTCATAACCAGGCCAGCCTTACAGGAACAAACAAGAACATCCACCACCCTGATCACTTCTTCCATTACATTAAACAAAGAACCTACATAGCTCCCTGCAGGGGAACAGAACAGATGATACAGTAGAAGGGCACCCCCCCACACACACACCCTTCTCATTTAGCTTAGGCAAAGTGTCAACGCCTCCCAAACCCCCACATTGCAGGTGTCCCCCCGTATGATCACTGGAGTCAGCTTTTTTCACTTAGACCACTGCAATTTCTTACTGATGATAGATCTGGCTGTTCTGGTTTACGTTGTCTAATTTCATAAAGGTATTTTTACTAAATGTTTCTCCTGTGGTTTAAAAGTATCCCCCAGAAATCCATACATTAGAAATTTAATCCCTACATAAGAGCCCTGGGAGGCAGGACCCAGTGGGAGGTGTTTAGGCCACGGTGCTCATCTCTCCAGAAAAGATTAATGCCCTCTTAACAGTCCTGCCAGAGGAAACATTAGTCTTGCTCTCTTTCTCTTGCCCTTCCACCTTTGGGCTGCTCTTTATAAATTACCCAGACTCGGGTTTTCTGTTATAGTAATCAATTTCAAGGAGACTGGGACCATTTCTAACCCACTGTATTCTGTTGTTGGGAGACCAGCTTTTAAGACCCTCCCACCCGTGGATTTTATAAGGGTACCACCTACCTGTGCTTGCTCCATAGGACAGAAATTCCTTTGCAAGAAATATTCTTCTGCTCTTCTGGGACATCTTTTCCTACGAGCTCCACCACTGGAAAAAGAAAGGAAAGAAAGGAAAGAAAACATCATCTGTCTCAATTAGCTAGTAGTCAGATGACAGAGAGAGGTGCTCTCTTTATTCAGAGAATTGCAGCTTCTAGCATTTTGGATCTTATGGGTCTCATCGACTCATGGCACAAACTGAGCCAGGCCAATTAAAGTATTAACCAAAATTGTGAGGAGGTAAAAAGTTAGGACTCTGAGCCCACTTGGCTACTAGGCTGAGAAGATGTGACCTGAGACAGATAATGGCTGTCATGTCACCCGTGTGGAAAAGCCATTGGAGGATCAACACACAGGAAAGAGAGAACTAAACCGCCCCAAAGAGCCAGTTATCAAGATCAATATCTTCCCTTTCTGTTTGTTAATCTAAAGTGACTTTCTCTTAGTTACAGCTGAACATATCATAGCTGATAGATGATTCATGAGATGATAACAATAATAAGAGGTCACCTTCACACAGTAGTTGCTATATGCCGGGTCCACACTGCTGTGTCTTCTAATTATAATTGTTTAATATTTATCACAGTACTTTGCTCTAAGCATTCATTATCACTATCCCCATTTAATAGCTGAGAAAATTGAAGCAAAGGACTTCCTTAAGACATCTACCTAACAAGTAATAAGGACAGGATTCAGACTTGAGCAATGTAGATCTAGATTGAGTTCTCTAAACCATGACTGCTCAAAGAACGGCCCATGGCCTGGAGCCAGTCTACAAACTATTAACTGTCTGCTTTCCCATAGTTTGAGGAACATTATTCAACTTCTAGAATACTCAGAGTGCTTTGGGCATAAATCACAACCTTTCTTCAAATGCTCTTAAGTTTCTATGAATAATGTCGGTGTCACTTGGCAATCCCCAAATATATTGCTTCTTGACTCAATTCCAATGTTTCTAAAAAAAAAAAAAAAGTCATTTGAACTATCTTTAGTCCCTGTGACTGTGACTCTGGCTTAGAATGGGATCCTAAGTTCTCAATGGAGTGATTGAGACACCAAAGTGTTATGAGTTAAAGACGCAGAACTATAGGAATGGTTAATGGTTTCTTCCCTGAGTGTGTCTTACCCTAAGCAGCCCTAACAAAAACAGATGTATTCAAAACCCCAGCCAACAGAGAAGCCCAGAAAGCAAGTGTTAGATTCAAGCCTCAAAGTTGTAGGAGGGGCCCTCATGCATCTTAGCCTACTTCTGAGCCTGCCCTGGTGATGCAAGCCTGAATCTCAGCTACTCAGGAGACTGAAGCAGGATTGCAAGCTCAAGACCTGCCTGGGTTTCAACTTGAGTTAGTTCAAGCATAGCCTGGGCAAATTAGCAAGAGCCTGACTGAAAATTTAAAGTAAAAATAAGGCTGTGAGTGTTGCTGAGTGAGAGAACACTGGCCTGGCACGTGCTAGGCAACAAATTCTGTCTCTGTTTTGAGAGAGAGAGAAAGAGAGAGTTCTATCTAACCTGTATCTTGACATGACAAAACAGTGACTAAGACACAAAATTAATTCTGCCCAACCTGAAAAAAATAAAACCTGTCATCTGAACAATCACGTCATAAAAGAAAGTTAAGCAGATAAAAAAAATACAAGAGAAAATATATTTATTTATTTATTTATTTATTTATTTATTTATTTATTTATTTTTGAGACAGNTATTTTTGAGACAGAGTCTCACAAGCCCCAGGCTGACTTTGAACTTGCTCTGTAGGCAGAGTGACTTTAAACTTCTTACCCATCTGCCTCAACCTCCTGCATGCTGGATTCCCACTACCGTACCTGGCTTGTGCACTAATAGGAATCAGCTGAGAGCCTCAAGAAATTCAGGGGCTTCCCTCACGCTAGACAAGCACAACACAATGAGCTACATCCCCGGTCCCCAGGAAAAACGTCTGTCCTTATTAGTCATCAACGAAATGCAAAATAGGACCACAAGATACCTCTCCACGCCCACTAAAGTGGCTAAAATTAAAGAGACAGCTGTAACTCTCATATTTGGTTGGCAGAAATAGAAAAAAAAGCAGTTTCTTATAAAGTTAAAGTATACCTACCCTTTGACCCAGCATTTCTGTGCCTACATATTTCCCCAAGAAACTCTGAAAACATACTCTAACGCAAAAACTTACCCAAGAATGTCCACAGCCTCACACTGGAAATAACCCAAACACTACTTAAGAGCTGATTAAGTAAACAAATTTTTTATATATACCTATTGGAGAAACAGACAAATGAAATAAAACAGACAAACCATCAATACATGCAGCCCCTGGGCTGAAGTTTACAAGGCACAATGCTGAAACAGCACAGAACACATCAGAAGGCTACATGCAAAGTATAAAAGTATAAGTTGGTCTGTGTGTGTGTGTTTTGTTTTGTTTTGTTTTTGAGACAGGGTTTCTACATAGCTTGAAGCCTGTCCTGGAACAAGCTCTTGTAGACCAGGCTGACTTCGAACTCAGAGATCTGCCTGCCTCTGCCTCCCAAGTGCTGGGATTAAAGGCGTGCGCCACCACTGCCTGGCATCTTACTATAAAAATCAAATCATAATATTGTACAATTTTATATTACATTTATTTATTCATTTCATGAGGGGGCACATGGCGTAGGTATGTGTGGAGCAGAGCCACTTCTCGCCTTCCACCATGTGAGACCCGAGGAATCGCTCTCAGTGTAATATTAAGTTGGAGGCGTCACCCCAGGCTCTGGCAGTCATCCGAGGAGCGCCAATGGAGCAAAAAGCTCCATCTCAGGCCCCTCCCCCAGGGAGGGTCTTCTGCCATGCTGTCTCCGTCCACCCAAGAGTGCCGCACTTATTAAACACGGGCATTTTAACCTGGTCTAATCTGGTCTAATTGAAGTTATTTGTGACGGCGGAGCAACTTTTCTTAAGATTAAACCAAACACTCAGGTCCTCCTGTTTGGGGTCCAGTGTCTCCATCAGTCCAACCTCTCAAGCAGTAACGTTTAAATCAAGATATTGATGTAAATTAATAGGCCAAGCATGAACATTAGAACAACTTTCATGTCCAACAAAGAAGGGGAAAATGGGGACGTTGTATAATATATCATGCATGTATGAATGTGTGGTTTTAACTTCAGGACAGTGGCTGCATCTTAATCTACTGCCATCTCAGCCAGCAACTGCAACTCTGCAGTTACTGGCACGTGTCTCTAGCAGCATCCTGGCCTGGCTGCTCAGTACACAGTCTGGCAAGAATTTTGCTCCTGCAGGCACCTGCTCTGTTGCTGCTGCTAAAGGTAGCTTTAACTAAATCTCTGCCATTCTGACTATGAATAAGTCTCCAGATTCAGAGGCTGGTGTTAAAACCTGTGAGCTCAAGAGGCTGGGTAGCTAAATACCTTGAACTTTCTCCTTGCTGGCGTCCATGATAGACCTGCTACGCTCCCGCTACGTCAAACCACCAAACCAGAAAAGGCTGCGCTGTGCCAGACCCCACCCTACTACTTCCTGTGTCTCTCTATCTCTCCTGGATGCTCTCTGATGCTCTATGATTACTTTCTGTCAACTAGTTGCTGACTCAGCCTTCCAACCCAAGGTTAATTTTATTTCATTAACACAAATGCAAACTTCAAACTCAGGGTTCACAGTGGGATCTAATATCCCCCAACATGAATGTATAAAGGCTGATCAGAAATACAAAAAAAAATCATACTATGTCAAGTGAAGCTATACACAAACTTATTTATAAACCCAACTTTATCTTTTTAATGTCTGGATTTTCCCATTTTCTATAGAATAAATTTTATGATGGAAACAATAACTGAAAATTCCAGAGATTATAACAAACAAAAAGAAAATACTCCATCTGTCTCAGCATACAGTGTTGTACCAGATTGGTATAAATAGCCACTATCTTCCTGAGTCTTTTTTTTTCCTCTATGAAATGTAGCTATATTTAATCCCATCACTTGGAAGTCAGAAGGAGATAGATCTCTATGAGCTTGAAGGTAGCCTAGTTTACATAGTGAGTTCCAGGCCAGTCAAGCCACACAGTGAGACCCTGTCTGAAAAATCAAACAAATGAGAACAATTAATATTATGTGAAAACCTTTCCTGGAGAGACACTACACACGTCTACTCAACCTAGATAGGGAGCCCACAGTACAGATACCATCAAAGTCCATCTTGGTGAACCAGTGAGTTTCATTGGGGTTACTTAGAAGAATATGAATGAGGTTATTACAGGAGAAGACATGACTCAAAGACAGCTGCATCACCAAAGCCCACCCCAGCATGGGTGACATCCTCACCAAAACTAGAAACCTGAAACACAGGACTCCCCGCCTCCTTCAGGCGGCTCAACAGGTTGGAGGCTTTCCTTTCCGAATGGTTCCGTTGGTCTAAACATCTTCCAGGTTTTGACCATCTGGTCTGGTCTCAGAGGCTCCTTTGCAGCTTGGCCCATCTGAGAGTGACCCTCAGCAGTCTTTACTGTTTAGACCATCATGGGGAGGGAGGGACCTAGTGAACCTGATCAGTGTCAGGGACTTCCTGAAGCTATTTTGAGTTGTTCACCTTCTATCCTGAGGAGTTTCCCTGGGAGGTGGAATATTTCAGTCTTGGAAGAAACTGCTACAGAGCAGTTGGGCTAAGAATAAGTTAATAATCTTTTTATTTGGCATAATGGGAATAATTTGTATGCTTCCACTGGAGCTGTCTAAACACAATACATTGTGATACAACACTTCCATCCCTTCCCTCCCTTGCTTCTTGGACTTCAAAGTTTCTTTTCATTAAACCACTCACTACTATTTATTATTTACTATTATTAGAACAACCACAACCCCTATGTCACCAATGTTTAATCTGCACGTTAGCTGCTTCCACACCTGCTCTGCCGCTTCCACACCTGCTTCATGCACCTATGGAACTCACAGTCTAGCTGGGACATAAAATGTTTCTGAATTTCCCAGATTTCTGTAAAATTACTTACATAATAGGAATCTTTTTTAATTACCTGTAAGTGAGGTACATTTCTTACTATAATTTTTTAATGAGATAAGCAAGCCTCAAAGTGGATATCCTCCAGTTTCAATCTCCTGACCAATTAAAATGTCAGTCAGCGGCAGTAAGGAAGACCAAGTTGTCACCTTGTCTCAAGAGCTTTCCAAGGGTGCCCATTAAGCTAGAACTGTGAACTGCTCTCCTGGTAAAGGGTCTTTTTCTTGGGTTACTTTTCAAATGAATTTTTAAATGCCCACTCTGCTTATTTTAAGTGTTCAGAAAAAGTGAGGCTAACAAGCCAAAAGTCATTTTTCATTCCACAGAACATTTGGAAGCTCTCAAGTGACTCCAAACTGTGTCGTCTCTCAGCCAAGGCAAGGGACATCCAGACCTGGCCTCCAAACCAAGTCTTCTGGGTTGACTCTCTCAGGACAGACCAGAAAAAGGGAATAAATGTGTTCTCCCGCTGTCTGCCCTGGAGAGATGAGTCCCTGGATGTCTTCCCTACCTCGTGTGCCAGGCCCCTAATGTGATAATGAGCACACTCCTGCGTTGTTCTCCTTACCCTGAAACGGGCCAAGGGGAGTTGAGCCTGAGAGCATTTAGTCATAAATACTGACTAAGGCTTCTCTGAGAGCTGCCTGTCTCTCTGAGGCCTGCCTCAGAGCCTCATTGTCACAAATCCAGATAACATCCTTTTTCTATTAATTTTTTTTTGGTTAGTTGGGGGTTTGGTTTTGATTTGTTCCCAGCAGGAGTAGTACAATCACTATAAATAAATATATATATATAGTTTATTTATTTGTATTTTAAATGCATATTTATATTTTATGTACATTGGTGTTTTGCCTGCCTGTATGTCTGTGTGAGAATTTCAGATCCCCTGGAACTGGAGTTACAGACAGTTGTGAGCCATCATGTGGGAGTTGGGAATTGAACCCAGGTCCTCTGGAAGAGCAGCCGGTGCTCTTAACCAATGAGCCATTTCTCCAGCCCCTGGTAGAGTCACTTTTGTGGTTACTATCTTTTGGTAACGTGGTTTAAAACATATAAAACATTTTATTTTGTTGATGTATAAGACCAATTGGCCCCAGAGCCATGCCATAGAGTGACACTCTCTGTAAGGAGGAAAGCAGAAGCTAAAAAAGGAATCAGATGGTAATATCATTAAGTACCCTAAAGAAGGCACATGCCCTATTTATCCAAAGTCAGGTATTCTGGTGAAACACATTTGGGAAGAGAAGAGAAAAATTCTTAGTCAAAGGTCACAAATAACAAACTTGATGTTTGCAGGATGAAGAGGTTAAACAGAATCCTCCCTAGAGAACAGAGTCCACTGGATGGGGAAAAACCCAGGGTTAGGTCATTAAGCCTCCCCTCTAGCTAAAGGATCAGTCATATCAGATAATGGCAATCCCTCTACCTCCTCACCCACCCCACACATGAGAGCTGCCCTGTGAGGAGGGCAGTAGTTGTTGGTGATACTGCAAACACTCCGCTCAGCTCCTGGTCCTCAGGAGGCTGAAGATGGTGATCAAAAGAAGCCATAGGCCTTTGAGAAGCAAAATAAAGTGCTACTAATTTATAAATATTAAAGTTAAAAGATAAATATATGACTTGCTAACTCTTTGCAGTTCTGCAGGTGTTCTGACAGCTCTAGATTATTCCTGACCTTTCCTTCTTTACTGTTAGAAGTCTGCCTACAGCTGAGGTCTCTCCTTCTGGAAACTTTCTGCCTCAGAATCTCTTCACTGTTGTCTGTAGACATCGCTGAGCTATCAGGTTTATCTCCCGTGGTTCCTTGCACTTTGGCTGGTACAGAAGAATATACAACATTAGACACAAAGACCGCTTGCCTTCGCTTCTGAGCTGCATATCTGCCACCATCTCTCTAGACCAGACTGTGATGAGCCGAACCGGTCATCAAAATCACTGGGCACATTATTTGATTCCATGCCATGGTTTTATTTGTTTGTTTTTAAAATCAAAAAAGAAAAAAAGCACTTGTGGACACCTAAGGTGAACTGTGTCATGCTAGCTAAACAGACACAATATTTGTTCTTCAGGAAGATTCTGACACAATTCAGGTCCCAATATATAGTTTATTTTAGGCTAAGGAAATGTTGGGGAGGTGATACAGAAACTGTGAATTCAACTGCGAAGTCACTTTTCTGGCTCTTCCGGCGCCCTCAAAAGGCCCCTTTCCTTCGAGAGAAACATTTACAGAGAACCGTGAGAGACAGCATGGTGGAGCCCTTCCTAGTTAAGACACACTGGGGGTTAATTTTGGACAAAGGGAACAGTTTTCCAAAATAGACCCTACTGGAATGTCACCAATTGGCACAGATAAGCATCGGGGAACTAATGTTTCTCATCCAGCTGGAGGAGTTTCCTTTCCTTTCCTTTTAGATTTTCCAAATGCTTTTCCTAAGATCAGGTCTCGGTTCTGGTCCTCATTCTTCAGAGGTGTGCTGACTTTATAAAGGAGAGAGAGAGAGAGAGAGAGAGAGAGAGAGAGAGAGAGAGAGAGA
>LOEQ01003853.1:170908-221581 GCA_001685075.1 Bramus lutescens
TCCTGAGTTCAATTCCCAGCAACCACATGGTGGCTCACAACTATCTGTAATGGTGCCCTCTTCTGTCCTGCAGACATACACACAGACAGAATATTGCATACATAATAAATAAATATTAAAAAAAGCTTTTGATGAGCTGGGTAGGCAACTCAGGGACAGAAGGCTTACCTAGCTTGTGTGAGGCCACCAGATTTTTAAAGCAATCTTACAAGAAATAGCAATGAAAAAATACTTTTTTTTTGTTTTCTTCGAGGCAGAGTTTCTCTGTGTAGTCTTAACTGTACTGGAACTCTCTGTAGACCAGGCTGGCCTCGAACTCACAGAGATCCACCTGTCTGCCTCCCAAGTGCTGGGATTAAATATTGACTGTACCAAAACCCTTTTAAGTGATGAATGACTTAAAATGTAAAGTTCCAACTTCACCTTGACCTTATGAGTGAACTGTTTCTTATCACATTATCATCCTCTGTAATGTTAATATGTGACCTGACCAATCTAGAGTTACCTGGGAAACAAGTCTCCAAGCCTGCCTGTGGGAAGTATCTGTATTGGGGGAGTATCTGTATTGGGGGAGTATCTGTATTGGGGGAGTATCTGTATTGGGGGAGTATCTGTATTGGGGGAGTATTTGTATTAGATTAATAGACATGGGAAGACCCACTTCAGCTATGGAATCACCATGTTCCAGGCTGGAGCGTCTAGGGCTGAGTGAAGAGGTGACAGCGAACTGAGCATGAGCATTCATCTCCCACTGCTTCCTGATTACAGATGTAGTGTGTCCAGCTGCCTCAGGCTCCTGGGGCCATGACTCCCCTGCTATGATGGACTGTGAGCCAAAATAAATCCTTGCTTCTGTTAAGTTGCTTTTATCATCAGAGCAACAGGAAAGGCAACTAATAATATTCCATCCCATCTGCAGCTAAAGATGCTCGCCCTCCACCTATTCAGCCCAATTCCAACATCCTATAGTCCCTGAACTCTGGATGCTTCTTACATGGGATGCCATTTCCCCAAAGAGTGAGCCATAATACAGCTTCGAAGAGATGAGGCAGCCTGAAGTGCCTGGGCTACCAAATCTCCCAAATGAGAGCAAGGATACAATATCCCTCCAACCAAAAACCAGGTAAGGGTTCCCCCTTAATAGGTGCAGCATTTTTGGAAATGAAAGAAAAGAGCTGAGAGGAGAATGACAGAGAGGTGGAGAGGCAGGGCTGGGGGAGAGGAGATGAAGGAAATCTCTGCCAAGATGCCGATGTGCCTTTAGCAAACCGTTCAGCACAAGGCCTGTTTTGGTTGCCACTAATCCTTAAAAAGTATTAGAGTCAGCTCCACTGCGATCTGCAGTGAACCATGAGTGTCTACAAACTAAGCCTTTTCCACTTTAATTTCTCTTCTTTTGAGTTTGTCAAGCATTTATTCCATAACTTGCCACACAAGCTAATTCTATAACCCATCAAGAAGGCACTAAGAAGAAACATTGCTTTCCTTTTCAAAGGAAACAAATAACGTGTGCCTAAAAGCAGTGGATTCTCAAACCCCTTTGGGGTCACATATCAGATATTCTATATACATTTGCCTTACAGTTAATTTTTGCATTACAATTAATAACAGTAGAAAACCTACTGTTATGAAGTAGCAATAAAGTAATTTTATGGTTGGGGTCACGGCGCCATGAGACACTATATTAAAGGGTCACCATGCTAGGAAAGTTGAGAATCACTTGTCTAAAGGAAAATAAATAAAATCTACATCTTACACCAGTTTTATTTTTTTATTTACAGTCAGTAGGCATTTCTGAGAGTGAACTAGTGTGTGCAGAAGGTAAATAGACATTTGTTTCTCCCTGTGGACATTGCTGGTGATAATATTAACAAAGTACACACCTCAAAAAACAAAATCTGTAAGTTGCATTTGTTTTCCAGAAAACAAGCCTGTGTATCTCCATTCTCACTGACCTCTCTTTTCTCCATCCTCTGTAAAACAGGTCAGGGCACAGTGCCCAGCTCAGCCTCAGTCAGGATGCTTAAAATGCAAGGTTGAAAAGTAGAGGACGGTCTAAAGGCTGGGATTCGCTGGGCACTGGCTCCGGAGACAAGCGGTCACATCCCTGTGGTATCCACTTCCTCCTCTGGTCACTGAAAAATCCCTTCTTTAATTAGAAGTAAAGAGGAATTAAACTTGATGAGATGAAGGCAGAGAGGACCAAAAGGACAGACAGAATAAAGCAAGAACAACAGCAACAGAGGCAGACCACAAGTGTGCTCTCTGGGGAAGGCTAGTGTCCACAGGCCACTCTGAGGAATATTGACAACAATGATTACTTTTCAACTTATTCAACCTCTTTATTTTTTATCACTGTTTCCTTAAAAATAAAGTGTTGTGGGTACAGATGTCTCATCCATAATAAAAACAAGAAAATCTCCCCTACATGCCTGAAAACTTCAAACAAACATTTTGATGTTCTGTGCCCTGTGGTTATTTCACCCTTTGTAGTCAATGGATGTGCGCATGGACAATATGCCAGGCGTGTCCTAGGTGATGGGGACAGAGGGACAAAGCAAAGGCGAGGTTACAGCTTAATGGAAAGAGGTCAAGTAAATAGGTAATGGAAAGGTAGTGGTGTAAATATAATGCGTTTCAGTATTCAGCCTCCTTCCTATTAAACAAAGCCAGAGACAGCTGAGCGTGGGCTACCACTCTGAGATGGTAGGAGGGCACAAAAGGTACTGCTATCCCAGCTTTGAAGTGGAAGTCAGGAAACACCATCCCCTGGAGCCTTGATGTCTCTGTTTAGAACTTTCAATCCAAAAGTCATACAGGAAAATTAATGTCTGGTCAATTAAAAACTCAAAAGAATAGCAAGGTGTCTGTCTCCACCCTATGTCCAAAGGACATAGAACTCCTTTGTGTGGTTATCATTCTTGTATAACAGGTCTTTCTCATTGTATTAGGCAGGGTTTCCTAAAGGAACAGAACTGACAGAATGAACACACACACACACACACACACACACACACACCCCGACAGACTGGATTACAGGGTGTGGACCAAACAATGGCTACCTCATGATGAAAAGGCCAACCAGGAATCTAATGGTTGTTCAGTCCACAAGTCTGGCTTTTTCTGCTGTACCAAACTGGTATTTGAGTCCTGGAGGATTCCTAGAGAGCTGCAATCTTCCTTCTGTCTACATTGAAATCCTGAAGACATTGCATTTGCTACTGGTCAACAGGATAGTTGAACTTGACAGTGGACATGAAGGCAATCAGGCAGAAGCAGAGTCTCTTTCTTCCATGTCCTTTCCTGCAGGCTACCACCAGAAGGTGTGGATGAGATTAAAGGGGACTCTTCCTGCTTCAAGTAGTCTATTAAGACCATCCCTCACAGAGGTACCCAACAGCTTGTGTTTTAGCTGATTCTTGCTGTTGCCATCACACCCACACTTTCTCTTAGAGTCTAACACCTATCGAGGGTAAAGTATTACCCAAGGCAGATTGGAAGACAAATGCTGAATATAGAAACTCGGGAGGAGCAAGCAGAGAACCAACATTTCACTTACAATAGAGCATTTGTATAGTATATCTTGTTCTTATTCGGTGCCCATTTCTTTGTATTACCATACAAAGCTGAAGAAGAAAACTAGTATTCTCAATCCAACTGCTTGAATTTCTACCCTGTATGACTACCTTTTAAAAACAAAACATTTTCCATCCTTTGTCTAAGTGTAGGACTTGAAGATCCCCATGTTACTTTAGGTCCAATCTCCAGCCTAGCAGAGACTGACAGACAACACTCCCCTGATGATAGGCACAAACTCGGGGAGACAGAGAAAAGAAAAACAGACAGAGCATCATGGAGCTGTCAAAGAGAGAAGCAGACTAGAAAATAAAGGGTCAAAAGAAAAAGACTTATTTGAGATTCACACTATAATATTCCCCAAGAATTTGAAATGAAAGCCTCAGAGGCATGAGCAGAACTCAGAAACAAGCTGCCTTTTCCAGTTTCTGCCTCTCTGAGGACTCGGATGGTGATAGAATATGGCCCTTGGGAGAAGCATTTGGAATAGCAAGTGTCTCAGTTACTTCTCTATTGTTACACCATGACTCAGGCAACTTATAACAGGAAATGTTTAACGCGGCAACTCATGGTTCCAGAGGGTGAGTCCGTGGTCATCACAGAAGGAGTACAGCAACATGAAGGTAGGCAAGGTGCTGGAGCCATAGCTAAGAGCTCACATCTCATCCACAAACACCAGGCAGGGAGAGAGGAACCTAACTGGGAACAACAGGGGCTTATGTAGCCTTGGGGGAAAAAAAAGCCCACTCCCAGTGACATAACTCCCCCAACAAGGCCACCTCCTTATCCTTCCCAAATGGTTCCATCAAACATCGGGGCTGTGGGTACCATTCTCCTTCACACCATTCCAGGAGGTTAACGATCTTCCAGCTTTCCTGTGTGCACTTGACTAGTTACTATCATGTGTTTAGTATAGCAGCTCTCTCTTATGGAATAAGTTCACTGGTTATTTTAGCAGTGGATTATAACAGACTTTGGAGTGTGTGTGTGTGTGTGTTTACATGCAGGTATGTGGATGTGTATAAGTGTGTACATGTGAGCACGCATGTGGAAACTGGGGACTAACATCAAATACTGTTCTTCAGGAACCCTCAACCTGGGTTTGTTTGAGACAAGGTGTCTCACTGGGACCTGGGTCCCCACATCGGCTAGACTTGCTGGTCATAAAGCCCAAGGAGCATGCCTGTTCCTACCCCACAGCACGAGATTTCAGTGCACACACCCACCATGTCCAGCTTTGTTTGGTTTTGGTTGTTGTTGTTTTTCTTTTTAAGCCTGAGCTCTGGGGTCTCAGGTCCTCATGCTTACACAGTTTACCTACTTTGCGAACTGAGCCATCCTCCCCAGCCACGGTCTGTTCTTCAACTCAAGGGAATTTTGAGATGACATACTTCCTCTACGCGTGATATCCCAGCATCCATATGATCTGCCAAAGACACATCCAGACTCACGGTTCCCAAGTAAGTAAGCAGGGGGCTGAGTCTAAAGGGTTATTAAGAATTTATTGAGCGGAGCTTCTGGGGAGACCTGGAATAAGCCGATTTTGGGGAAAGAGCCACCAGGGCCAATTTGAGCGCCACCACGATTCCTAAGGTGACCTCAAATGGACCTACGAAAACAGCTCTTCATATTCAGTGAGAACGTACACTGGAGAGAGAGAGAGAGAGAGAGAGAGAGAGAGAGAGAGAATAAAAAACCTCCCTTGGATACTGAGTGTGCAAACAAGCGGGTCTCTCTGGATCTATGTCTGTTCCTTGTGCCTTTTCTTGGGCCCTTGTCCTCATTTGTTTTGTCCTATTCCAATGTGTTAGGTTTTTGTTTTATCTTATTATATTTTATTAGTATCCCATGGAAACTTGTTTGATTTTTCATGAGAGCCAGAAAGTGGGTGGATCCAGATGGGAGGGGAAGTCCAGAGGAAAGTGGAGGGGTAGAAGGAGGGAAACTGTAATCAGGATAGATTATGTGAGGGAAAAAAAATCAGCTTTCAATAAACAGGAGGAACAAGAAAGAAACTATACTACCTTGGTGTCACTCCAAATCCTAAAGCCAAGAATTCTTTCTGTGAAAGCAAAGTAGAATGCTTAGATCTGTGATGAATTTCCATGGAAACCATGACTAAAAAAGGTCAAGTCTGGGTTTGTCTGACTCTCACCTCTATATTTCTTTCAAACATGTGCTGGAGGCCAACATTTTCCCTGGGCCTCCCTACTGTGTGATGCTTAGGCAGTAACTTCTATACTCCTTCCCTTCCGGTCTCACTCCTTTTGTTCCTTCGAATATGAATAAAGACAGATAGATACATATATACATCTGTTAGCTGGTTCGTTTCTTGGTTTGGGTTTTGACTTTTTTTTTTTTTGAGACAGGGTTTCTCTATGTAGCCCTGGCTGTACTGAAACTCTCTCTGTAGACCAGGTTAGCCTCACACTCAAAGATCTGCCTGCCTCTGCCTCCTGAGTACGGGGGATAAGGCATGTGTCACCACACCTGGCAATAGTTATATTTAAAAAAAGAAAAAGGCAGGCGCATGATGCATGCCTTTAATATACGCATTCAGGAGGCAGAAGCAGCCTGATCTCTACAAGTTTAAGGCCATCCTGGTCTCCATAGCAAGTTCAAGGACAGTATGTACTACATAGAGAGACCTTGTCAAAACCAACCAAACAAACAACAACAATTAAAAAAGAACAGCATTCCCATCCTCTCCTACCTCTCTCCTTACTCTCCTTCCTTCCATGTTTGACTTCTCTATTTTCATCCCTTCTTCCTCCAGACATACAAGCACATTCAACTAGTGACACTGAGGAAAATTCCTTGGTGGTATTTGGTTCCCATACCTCCTGTGGTGGTGTGCTGACTAGATTTTTATATCAACTTGACACAGCTAGAATCATCTGAGAGGAAGGACCCTCAATTGAGAAAATGGCTCCATAATATCCAGCTGTAGGCAAGTCTAAAGGTTATTTTCTTAATTAGTTATTAGTCCAGAGGGTGGTCCCACTTCTGGACTGGTGGTTCTGGGTGCTATAAAAAAGCAGACTGAGCAAGTCATTAAACGCAAGCCAGTAAGCAGCTCCCCTCCATGGCCTCTACACCAGTCTCTGCCTCCAGGTTCCTGCCCTGCTTGAGTTCCTGCCTTGGCTTCCCTCAGTGGACTGTGATTGAAGATATGGAAACCAAATAAACACTTTCCTCCTCAGATTGCTTTTGATAGTGGTGTTTTGTCACAGCAGTAGAAAAGGAACAAAGATGGGGTATTTTGAATGAGAATAATGCCACCCCCTTCCATACTCATATGTTTGAACAGTTGGTTTCTGGATGGTGAAACTACTGGGGAAGGATTAAGAGGTATTAGCTTTGTTGGAGGAGATATGTCACTGCGGGGGGAGGGGGGTGTCAGGCTTTGAGGTCTCAACAGGCTCATGCCTTTCTTAGTGTACTCTCTCTGCCTCCTGTCTGTGAATTAAGACATGAGCTCTCAGCTACTCCTGCCACCATGCCTTTGCTCCACCATTTTGGATTCTAACTGTCTGAAACCCTAAGCCTATTAAATGGTTTCTTTTATAAACAAATAACACACCTCCCTTAGGTCGCATACTACTGACTGTCAGATCAACAGACGTGCTTCAGAGAGGAGAAGAAGAGATCTTGGAACCAAGTTGCAAAGGTTGAGGAGGAGTTTGAAAGGCCAAAAAAGCTGTGATAAGAGCAAACAGACCATCCAAAGCAGGGCAGAATCCACAGACAGAGAAAAGGCCATATTTATTCCCCCCAAAGGAAAAGCAAGTGCACCTGTGAGCTAGTTACTCATCAGTTGTCAAGAGACTAGATTTAGAATCGCCATGGAAACACACCTTTTGGGTGTGTTTATGAGGATGTTTCTGGAAAGGCTTAATTAATGAGGGAAGACCTACCCTAAATGTAGGCTGCATCATCCCATAGACTAAGGTCCTAAACTGAGTCAAAAGTGAGAGCGAGATGGGTACCAGTATCTGTTGCCCTCTGCTTTCTAATTGCAGGTGTTACATGCCCAACTACCTCACATGCCACCAGCAGTGAGTCCCCTCCTATGAGGGACTTCAACCCTGGGCCCCAGAAAGTATGGGATTAAAACAAGCCAGTTTATGCTATCCATTGTCTTGGCTACAGTCATTGCTCATGCCCAATGTCCTCACACACTGCCTGTAATGAGTCCCCTCATCTGAGGGACTGTACCCTCAAACTGTGAGCCCAAGTGAAATCGTTCAATCTCAGGTCACAGCAGTAAGGAGAACAGCCCAAACAGGCTGTGTGAGTGTGCCTTGGGAAATCTTAATCACTGAGGCTATAAAAACTGGCTGCTCTGGGTTTGGGGCAATGGCTCAGTGGTTAAGAGCACTTACTATTCTTCTAGAGGTCCCAGGTTCAATTCCCATCACCCACATGGTGACTCATAACTATCTGAAATTCCAGATCTAGGAGATCTGAGGCCCACTTCTGGCCTCCAAAGGCACCATACACACACACACACACACACACACACACACACACACACACACAAATGCATGTATGCAAAACACCAATACATATAAAATAAAAATAAATAAATCTTTGGGGGAAAAAAACTGGTTTATCACAACAATGGGGAGATGTTTCCCAAAGAAGATTAGGAAGATCTCCAGCAGGACATGCTGGCCTAGTGCTGTAATCTCAGTGTTGGAGAAAGGAAGGAGGCAGAGGCAAGTATCCCACCAGGGGCTCACTGACTAGCCAGCCTAACTAAATTGACAAGTTCCAGGTTCCGTGAGATACCTAATCTCAAAAATTCAGACAGAAAGTAGCAGAGGAGGGCGCCTGTCCTAACAAGTTTCATGTCAATTTGACACAAGCTAAAGTCATCTGAGGGGAGAGAACCTCGGTTAAGAAATGTCTCCAGGAGATCCAGCTGTAGGCAAGCCTGTAGGGCATTTTCTTAATTAGTGCTTGATGGGGGAGGACCCAGCCCATTGGGAGTGGTACCATCCTTGGCTGGTGGTCCTGGGTTCTATAAGAAGCAGGCTGAGCAGGCCATGAGACACAAGCCAGTAAGCAGAATTCCTCCATGGGAATCAGCTGTATCAGCTCCTGCCTCCAGCTTCCCGCCATGACTGAGCTCCTGTCCTGACTTCCTTTGATGATAGCCTGTGATGTGGAAGCATAAGCTGAAAGAACCCTTTCCTCCCCAAGTTGCTTTGGTCATGGTGTTTCTTCATAGCACTAGTGACCCTAAGTAAGAGAACACCTAACATTGACCCTTGACCTCCACCTGCATATGGGCAAATGCACCCTCACACATATGCATACACATGCGTACATCACACACACACACTATCAGCTAATCACTGGACTTTATATGCTAAGCAGATGAATGCAGAATTTTGTACTTCATGGAGGATTACACTACATGAAACAACTATGCTAAGTCAGCATTAATTTCTTGAACTGCAGGGAAGGTCTATCAGCTGAGGGAGTCAAGGTCTTTGAAAAGAGAGTGGAATCTCATTGAAAAGAGCCTGGTAGAATCTGAATTACAGACATTGATCATGGGGATTAAAAAGACAGAGCCAGGCTCGGGGAAGGTAGAATTAGTGAACCTGATTCAGGATGCAAGAAGTAGAGATGTTTCTCCCATAGGTTTCTAACTTAGAAGACTCCACCATCACAGTGTGGAATGGAAATTCATGTAAATAAGGATAATAAAAGGCATAATTAATGAAGAATTGTAAAGAAAGGATACATGAAGACAGGACGTTAGGAGTCTTAGATCTTACTTTCCAACTTAAGTTCTTAAAAAGAATATGTTAGCAATTTTAGTTATCTTTCCATATTTATGGTGAATCTGCTGTGATGAAAGGATTCCATTTACACGCTCCTTGGCTCATATGGCAGCCTCCCAGAGACCCCGCCCCCACCCCAGGCTACATCTGCTCCACGTGGGTTATTTATGATGCAGCTGGCTGAGCAGTTGGGAACCGCGTGGTGCTCCATCACAACGCAAAACAAACAATTCCTCCCTGCCCCCTTGGCTCCTCTTTATTTCAAACTCAAAGTAACATAGAAGGAGCAGGCCTTGTCACCCCTGTAAATGACACAGCCAAGGTCAGTCTTAAAGTGCTGATGCACTCACCGGGACACCGCATCTCTAAAAAGTGAATTTTGCGATGCTGGCGTCCTTCTGAAACCACCCTGGTATTTATTTGTGTGTTTCCGTGTTTGTGAATGATTGCCCTACAGGATATCCTCTCTAAGCTTTGCAGCTGTTGATAATGGGTGTCTGCCCAAGTGTGGATTTCTTTTCCAAACACATTTATCATCTATCAACTATATTGGCTGGCCAAGACTGTGTGTTCTGTGACTTGCAGCGTTCCTAATGGTTCCAAAACCACCGAACACGCTCCACATTGTCCCAGAGCCCTTTCCCCAGGAAAGAGCTGAAAGACTGACTTTGTCTGAGAGGTGACAGGAAGAAACTGCTGAATCCACAGTGTGCAAGGAGCCTGGAGCTGTTTTCTAGATGAATCAGCTGATTCTTTGTGCTTTACCAGCTAGTTACTGAAAATGGGAGAAAATGGCTCATCCAATCAATACTCTGTGGCAAGGAAAACAAAGGAGAAAATGAGGCTTTAAGTCGGTTATATCACCTTCAAGGGATAAGGATTCGGATCCCTTTCTCCAGAGCTTAAACTGGGAGCTGTGCTTCCAGGAGAGGGGCAGATGGAGGCTAGAATTCTGAATCAAGAACCATCCTACAGTGGTATTCGGATCTCTAAGTCCTCCATGAGAGGCCAGAGGAGGGCCTGTAGGAGCATCTGTCCAAGCAAAAGGGTCCAGTGAGACTAGATCCAGTCTGAGAGGCTCAGACCAACACGCCCAAAGCCCAGTTAGAACTAACCTGGGCAGCAAGTGAGTGGGAGATGTTCCCAGCAGCAGTCACCATTGCTAAAACCTCTATCTAGCTGGGCAGGAGATTGTAGAATCTTTTGTGACGTTGAGCTCCTCTGTTTTCTGGAAGCATAGACTCCCTGTTTGTTGCCAGGAGATTAAGAAGGTGCCAGCTCCCTGTGTTGGTTCCCTTTGGTGTCACTGATGTCTTCTTTCTACCCCACCCTCTTTACTTGCTTGCTTGGTACTCTTTTCTCCATTCCTTTCTCCTTTCTCTCTCTCTCTCTCTCTCTCTCTCTCTCTCTCTCTCTCTCTCTNCTCTGTCTCTCTCTCTCTGTCTCCCTCCTCCTCCTCTTTCTCTCTCTGAAAGTTATATAATTTCTCTTTTCTTGATTTACTCATTCCAGTTTTTTTTTCATTTGAAGTATTAATGTTTTAACCCCCAGAAAGTTACCTCAATCTGAACACTAACAAAAGTTTGGTAGAGAAAATACCCCTCAACTATATAAGTATTTTATCATCAGAAGATAACATTTCTTAAAGTCCAACCCAAACATGGTCAAGACATTGTGTTGGAAAATTAAGTATGATAGTATGATCTCAGCCTCTGGAGTGGCTGAGCCAGGGGAGTCATGAATTTGAGGCAACCATGAACAACCTAGCAAGTTCTCATTCCCAGAATCCAAACAAACCAACAGATAAGAAATTATAGAAGTATATAAATACAGTTTAGTAAAGCTACACCCAGAGTAACTTCTTTGGGCTCAGATTTCTTCAACACTTCAATCAGCAAAATTCTGCAAGTTCTCTAAGACTACAATGTACAGTAGAACCCCCTTCATCTATGTAATTTGGGGTATATTGTCCACCTCTAATAGATCCACCATGCCTAAAACCCGCCCACCCTAGATGGGGGGAAAAAAGAAGCGGGGACGTGCTGCCAGGGCCTGGCAACAGCTCCCCTAGTGTCCTGAAAAGCATGAGTAACTAGCTATTTAATCAAATTAGACTGTCGATGTTTGGGGGTCACAAGAAAGATGAGGGGGAAAGAGTTATCATTCATGCGCTGAAGGGAGGACCTTGGGGGCAGCGGAGTGTTAGACAGGCCTCATCGATTCTGATACTTGGGCTGCAGGGAACAGAAATGCAATTTAGACCAGAATAACTGAAGGAGAGACAAATTAGTTAAAAGGAAAAAAAATCTAATGATCAAACTGAAAGGCAGGAGCCCTTGAAATAGGCATCCATTGTTCAGCCACTGAAGAGTGTCTCCCCATGGAACAAGGTCTCTCGCTGCTAGTCAGGTCCTCCAAATTGGCTGCAAATGAACTTCAAAAGTTCTACTGATTTTGTAGCCACTGGCACTTCCAGAGGAGGACTGGTTCTCCTCTTCCAAACTGCAAAACTTCAAAGAAAGGGTTCTGATCGGTCCAAACTTGGTCAATAACACCTCTGAGCTAATCAGCTCTGGCCAGGGAGGATTCAACCATCTCTGCAACAAAGCCAGGCTGCCATTGGACTCACATTCAGGGAAAGGGAGAAAAGTTCTTAATACGTGTGGAAGGAAACAGAGAGTTCTAGACAAACTTCACAGTGAGAGCCCACTCTTGAAATACCTTTGGCACTAGGAACCGGAACACACAGTGAGTGACCGGAGTGACCACGACCCTGGAGCACCCAGCCAGGGAAGACCTTGAGTGACTGCAAAGGTCAGAGGTGAGGGAGCAAGCTGAGAGCAAGCTGAGACTTTATTACACTTCTGCATGGCTCTAGTCCTGTCCTGTCAGACATCATTAAGCCTCAATCAGTAGTCAAACCGACTACAAATTACAAGTTTAAATGGTTCAATAAAAACGTCTCTTAAGTGTCTTGGCTCCCCTCAAGCAAATGAGATTACAAACTATTATACCAGGTAGACTCAAAGCCATGCAATGACCCATTAAGACACATCCCCTCCATCTCCAAGATAACACTCAGAACCAGAACCAGGGATAAACAGCAGCTAGACAGAGGGGTTAACCATAGACATGGCAGAAACTCTCAAAACTGCTCACTGGCTTCCACCTTGCTTCCAAATGGTCAAAACCTGAAGTCATTTTCATAATTCTACCCATACTTTTGTAACATTATCTCATAGAAGATTAGGCACTATAGAAAAAAATGTTAAAGTCAGGATGAAGTCAAGATTGTATATTTAAAAATGTAGGTATATATGAGACTTTTCTATTCTTACTATTTTGTTAAGCACATGGGTCCTTTCTCTTGCAGGACTGTCCCTTAGAGGTCTGTCTACCTGTCATGCAGGAGTTAATACTGCAGTTGACATTAAGTTCCCCTTGATGGCAGGAGAGATAAGCTGCTTGTCAGCCTTATTTCCATGAGGAATTATGCTGAAGGTTATCACGCTGTCAAATAAACTTTTTTTTCCTTATGGGATATGGAGAAAGGGGTCCAGAGGACTAGAGGGGCCCTGTTTTTCATTGAACAAAGTGATTTTGTTCTGAGGTTAAGTCCGTATGACCCAAAGTAGAGGCTGGTATGCAAGGAGCCATGCATTGATTTAAACAATAATAAATTGCGGTGCAGTGGTGGAAGGGAAATCTGCTCCCTCAAGGACACTTGAAGACCATGCACTTTCTCTGCCGTGATTTCAAAATAAACCACGTGCTTGTCAAGTTGGAGAACAGAAACTATCCTAGGAACTTTCAAAAATCAATACTTAATCCAAGCCAATAAGTTACGATGCTCATAGAACAACCCTTAAAATTTCAGATGGTTAAGTAAATAAATGGACTGTAAATCACCATAAATAGCCAATAAAATACCGAAGTTAACAGTCAAATAATAAGTTTTTAGAAGCCTAAAATCTGCCCCACACAGTATGGTGAATTCAGGGTGTATTATCCAGGACCTAGAGCCTTTTAACCAGACAATTTGGAAGAAGGCTGGCTCATCATTGCAGGGCCCATGAGATCCACGGAGGCAGGTGTGGTTTGTAAACAAGGCAAACACACATTCAGCAATTACTTTTTTAGCTAATTAATTGCTTCAGCGGTTGCTAAGTGGCTGGATATGAACAGGCGTATGTATGCACTAACGTCTATTGAAAAGACTACAATGTTCCATTCATTCCTCCATGGCCGTTTTCAGATGCAGGGGTAGCAACTTCAGTCCTCCGAACAGCCCTTGCTTTCTGGGCGCCTCCCTGATTGATGCGGGCGCACCCTCAATCCCCAGCTCCTGACTATGATTCCCTGCCGCAGCAGCACAAGAGCCTTGACGTTAAGGCCCCTCTAACCACCCAAATGTGTTCCCCTTCCTGAGTCCCACTGAGCCCCGTGTGCCCCAAGATACCACCTTAGGGCTTTTATGATGGCTATAGTCACATCCATGTAGTTGCCCTCCAATCATGACCCGGATATCCAGCAGATGACACTGACAGAGGTTATCTGCGCTCTCAACCCCTCTTCATCCTGGAAGATCCCTTTAAGCCTCCCGACTAAATGAGAATGGCTACAGTCCACTTGTGATGAACATGTAATTCCTGACATTTCTCCTTACATCTGAGCATCGTTCAAACAGTGCATTGAGTGAGACGCTAAAAGTCAAACCACTCGCCTCTGGGTTCCATGTAATGTGGTGCTCCTGCACCACAGCAACAACCTTGCATGCGCTTTTATTTATTTATTTTTTCCCAAAGTTGCTCATCAGCCACAAGCTGGTGGTTCAATGTTCCTGAGGACATGCCTTGAGGCTTCTGGGCCTATGTTCCTCGAAAGCACCACACACCCTGACTCTTCAAGACCCAGTAAATTCCTCCCTGTCTCTGAGAGTTCCGTGCCTCTCACGGGCTTGGTCATGACCCATCAAACACAAGTTGTCGTATTTAAAATTAGTTGGGCTTTCTATTTCCCTGGTTAAATCAGAGGCTCAAAGAAAAGGTTTGGTTTAGTCTCCTTGTATCAACTCAATACAAGCGACACTCAGGTGTTTGCTCTAGGGAGGTCATTCCGAAAGCCAAGTATTCTCCAACTGGATTTGAGTGTAGAGATACAGCCCTATGTGGAGTGTGAAGTGAATCTTTGAAAACATTTAACAAGGAGAAAGGGGGAGGGGGGCGGTGATGGAGCAGATGCTGTTAGCCCGGGGGCATCAGATGTTGGAGCTGGTAGAGATTCAACTGATCTGTTTTCTGTCTGCAGCTCCACCCCTCACCTCTGAGTGCTTCCAATTCCAAAACCTTCTGGGTTCTGCAGCATGCCTCAAAATGCTTGGTGTCGGCCTGCCCTCTGCTTGCATCGGAACCACTCATGGTTCGGCACCCTCTGAGGCCAGTTTCTGTGTAGTCATTCATGTCCTTCTGGTGTTGTGCTGTTCAGGGTGAAGCTGACCTCACTGGTAGTCTTTGTTCTTTGACATGGGTGGGTATGTGTGTGGGGTCTAGGGGGCTGTTTCCCTGCTTGCTTCTTCCCATGTAGCTCAGGCTGGCCTAGAACTCACTATGTAGCCTCTGTAGGCATCCGACCTGCCGCATCCTTCTGTGTCTATCTATCTAGTGTTAAAACTGCAGAGATTAGAGATGTACATTGACACACCAGGCCTAGGGTTACTCTTTCCAAAATCCTGCTAAGCAGAGCATTGACCTTTCTAAGAAATAGAACATAAATACATGTGAGTTTCGCCCATATTTAGCCAGAATTCTTTGAATGAATTTTTGTAGTGTTATGTACTGCTTGTAACAGTACTACATAAAATTTAAGTTGGCATTAATAAGACAAAACATGAGCACAACAGGCTTAGAGAAAATAAATCTACAGCCATACCACCCTGAATGCGCCCAGTCTCGTCTGATCTCAGAAGCTAAGCAGGGTCAGGCCTGGTTAGTACTTGGATGGGGGAAAACAAGCTAACAAAATCTTTTACAACTTCTTGAAACTTACTCAAGGTGCCAGAAAATTATTAGAAAGAAATAAAATAAAACTCAAATTAATAGAAAAACAGTCTTATTCTACAACTTGATCTTAAACTCACCTCCACTCCATCTTAATAAACGCTGTATGAAAACCCATTTCTGGATTTTACTGAATATATTGTGTAATGCAAGGCAGTGTGAACTTAGTGTGTTACTTTGTTACAACTTTATTGGCAGGAAGAGGAAGACCAGCCTCTGTGACCTCCCCTATTTTAACTAAGAAATGTGGCTGTTCCGCTGTCCTTCCTTCTCCCTTTCTGTCCCTTTTAGGGTGTTCAAGATATCAAAGTGAAGTTTTCTAGTGCAAAAACTTCCAGATTTCCTTGAGTGTTCCAGAAAGAGCTGGATTCAACCATGCGGATAACACTAGAGCCAAAAATCTGATCATCCTCTCCACAAGGGGTGACGGGGTATCCTGAGGACACACACTTCTTACTGCCGCTGGATAGGGTGCAGTGAAGAAAGGCAAACAGGAATTAAGGAAGAAAAGAAATACATCCAGGTTGGATGAGAGACATCCCCTATAGCCTCACGCTGCTTTTGCAGAGAACCTGAGTTGTTGCTAGCCCCTCATGACCACCTGTGACTCCAGCTCCAGACATATCTGATAGTTGTGGCCTCGTGCATATACCCACACACACACACACACACACACACATACACACACGTGCAGACAAATTAAAAAAATAAAGCACTGTAAAAAAGAAAGGGAAAAGAATCTTTCTGATCTCAATTCCAGGCAAAGCTGTCTCTGGCAGACATTTCTTGGAAAGGGACCACAGCTTCTCAAGCTTCCCTTCTTGTACATGTGTGTTGACATGAGCGCTTGACAGGAGTCAATCTGGCTGGCAGGTGGTTTTTTCTTTTTTTGAAAATTCAAGTTGTGTTAGCTGCTGAGAGTTCTTCATGACAAAAATGAGGAAGTTGTGTCTACAGCCCAAGACTCATTGACCTTTCGGGCTGCATTTTGCTGAAGCCCATTTGGCCCCATCTTAACAAATGGGGGTAGCCAGATAGCAAATAGGGAGGTTGGGGAAGTAGCCAGACCAATGTGTATTTGATGAGGAATGATTCACACACTTGAGAGAGATCGGTCAAGATATGTAATGGAGTTCTTATTATAAAACTCTAAAAGAAAAAATATCTAATGTTTATTGACCATCTATGGCATGTCAGGTACTATGTCAGTCACCCTGTCAAACCATCTCCTAGTCTTGTGAGAATCTAAGGAGACAAGAGGTAATAATAGCCTTATTTCCTGCGATTAAAAGAACTCAGGTCAAATTCCTTTAGCAGAGGAACTAGAATATTACCCAGTCCATGAACTGGATTTCATTTGTAGTGTGAAGATCTTCAGCTCCACTTCTTTGAAGGGTAATACATGGAAGGAAAAGAAATTATAGAATCCTACCAGCTCAGGCCTTGAAGAAGGGTTGAAGGTCACATTGCAATTTCTCTCCAGTTAAAGATAAGGAAACAGACTCACAGAGGTTAAGTGATTTGCCCAAATTACATGGCTCTAGCTGTGTAAATTGTGAAAATCCTGCCTGATTGAAGTATTGGGGATTGAGATGAGCTTAATTGGAGATGAGATACCCTAAATAGTAAAAGCTGTTTCATTTCTTTCAAACAATTGAAGCTGTAAAATGCCTAGGTGATAATTTCTAAGATAACCCAGGGATTCAAAGCGCTGTGGGCTTTAAGAGAGCTTTCCTTCAACAACCATGCCTTTTCACCGCTTGAGTCTGAGTCAAAGCAGAGCCCTTGGGCAGCAGGAGGCAGCAACAGAGCCTGCTGTTCCAGAGCTGGGCGTTCCCTAAAGAGTCAACAAATTAGCAGGAATGGTGAACAAGACAGGAAGGAGGAAGAGGGGAAGAGAAAGAAAAGAGGCATCTACTTAAGCTAGCAAGCCAGCAAAATCCCAGATACATCTCAATTTGGTTCAGGAATGATTTTCCAGATGGGCTCTCACTTGTTTCGCTGTTCTTGACTGAGAAGCAGAAATCCAAACAGGCTGAAAGTCTACCCAGAGAGAACTCAGTACAGGCAAAACTCAGTCAGGCAAACAACCAGTCCCGCTTCTATCTCACAGGCAAAAGGAAACATTTAATAGACTTTTCCAATGCAAATATTCTAGTGCAGCCAAGGCTCTTCGAAGTTGAAAAAGCACAAGGACCTGCTTGTATTTGGCTTCTGTGAACTCAAGCGCTAAAGTCCAGATAGTTATGTAAGGAACAATACTCAGGAGGAGGGTGATGTTTTTTTATCTATTTAGTTTCAGCTCATGCGAAGTTTGGAATACTGCCCGAAAGAATAAACATGATTCATAAGGGCTTTCTCATGTAGGTAATCCCTCCAGGCAGGATGGACTGCATTCTCCACAGATGTTTGCAGAGACTTAAGCTCTCAGAGCACCCAAGTAGATGGGTGCATGAACATCTGACAGTGGCATCTGCCTTCCAACTCTGGAGGTTTATAAACCAAAGCTAAAGCAGAAACATGAGAAATTGGCAGTTTAATTCATATTCGTATTACACAGCCAAAATGCTATCATGACCTCAGAAGAGGAAGAAAGGACAGTTCTCAGTACAGGGTAGAATCTTTGTCTGAACAGAAGATGCAATGGTTTGGTTATAAAATGTCTCCCACAGGCTCATATATCTAAACACTTGGTCCCTAACTGCAGGCACTTTTGGGGGGAGATTGTGGGTCCTTTGCAGGGGGCCCGGGGGTGAGGGAGGGCTCCAGCAAGAAGAAGCAAGTTGCATGTAGGTAGGACCTGAGAGCGATAGGCCTTTGCCACTTCAGGTCAATGTCTGTGATTCACAATGCACTGGCGCAAGCCTGTCTTACTGCCCTGTTGCCGCTGCCGCAAGCCGCCATGAACTCTGACATTCCTTCCCCATCGGGATGCATTGCACCCTCTCAAACTGCAAGAGAAAAAAGTTCCTTCCTTAAGGGGACACTTCCAAGCATTTTATCATAGCAGTAGAAAGAAAAGCTAATCCTGAGGGACACCGCACTCCACTGAGCACACAATAAACAGGATGCCGGCTTGATTCATACATGTAGCAATACAACTTTTATTGTCTGTCAACTGAAGCGTAAGCGATGAGGTCATCCGTGCTTGTTTGCAATGCTTCAAATATTAATGTTTTTTCCCTTGGGCTCAGCTTATCTACTTAACAGATCCTCAGTTGGACATGAACTAAAAAGTCCAGTAATAGAAAGAAAAAAGAAAAACACAATATGCACTGATATCAGTGTTGCTCACATGTTCCCAAACCTATCTGTGCATATTAAACCATAATAGCATTACCCCAGGACTACTTAGCGTGTACAGAGGTCTTCGTGATTATTAGTCACTGCATGAGTTCAAATATGAGCCTATATTTGTATGACTAGAAAATAAACCAAACTCACTCTTGAGGTGCAAGAGATGGTCTAGGACTTCTCAGGGGATCAAGAAGTCAGGAGGACTATGTAGGAATTCATGGAAACATCAAATGTTCTCCATTTAAAAATGTATACAGGACAAGCAGCAGAGAATCCAGGGCCCTCCTCTGACTCCTGTGGGCACCAGGCATGCGCACAATGCAAGATTAACTACTTGTTTGTTATTTTTTAACATCACCCACTGTTGTTTAAAGTTCTGGTTCCTTGCTATCAAAAGCAGAATTTTTGGGAATCGGCATCTTTAAGTGACTCTCCTAAAGCCCCTCTCTCACTAGACGTCCAGGAAGCTGAGCAGCCCTTTATGGTGCTCTGTGGTGTCGCAGTTAGGGTTTCTATTGCTGTGGAGAGACACCATGACAACTCTTAAAGAGAAAACATTTATCTGGGGTGACTCGCGTGCAGTTTCACAGGTTCAGTCCATTATCATCATGACAGGGAGCATGGCAGTATACAGGCAGACATGGTGCTGGAGTAGTAGCTGAGAGTCCTACATCCTGCAGGCCACAGGAAGTCAACTGAAACACTGGGTGGTATCCTGAGCATGGGAAACTCAAAGCCTGCCCCCACGGTGACACACTTCCTCCAACAAGGCCATACCCACTCCAACAAAGCCATACCTCCTAATAATGCCACTCCCTGTGAGATTAGGGGGACCAATTGCATTCCAACTACCACACATGGTTTCCCTGGAAATCTATGATTTCAGACTTCATCGCTTAGGGGGGACCACTGACTTCATGCTCTGTCAATGTTCTATTTAACCCTGCCTGATTCCACTGATTAAGCAAAATCAATGAATGATTCCTTAATGGTTGTTGGGAGCCTGAGGTCAGAGGATCTGGAGTTCAAAGTCAGCTTGGGCTACACAGCAAGACCTTTTCTCAAAGTGAAAGAAAGAAAGAGAGAGAGAGAGAGAGAGAGAGAGAGAGAGAGAGAGAGAGAAAGGAGAAAAACTGTGTTTAATCCTTTGGTTTGCTTGTTTCAAGATTTACTTATTTTTATGAATATTTTGCCTGTATGTGCGTCTGTATACCACACGTGTCCTTGGTGCCCACACAGGCTAGAAGAGGGCATTGGAACCTCTGGAACTGGAGTTAAGGGCATGTGGGTACTGTTCCACTTTTCTATTCCATGGAGTGTAAGAGTACACTCTTTCTCGGCTTCTTAACTACAAATTACACAACCAAAACATGTCCTAATGGGAGAAAAGAGGAGCGGGCTCTCGGTACACAACAGGGTCACAGCATCGAGGCACCAGAAAAGGAGCAGTCACTGACCCCAGGCTCTCCCATGTTCATCTGCTGTCTGTTCCGTGAAGGAATAGATTGCACGGTCTTTTGTCCTTCTTTTCTTTGAGTCTTGCATTTTAGTTCCCCCTGGGGATCACATTGACCACTGGGGATCAGGTGATGATTTCAAAGTCTTTCTCCTGCCCATCCAATCGCTAGCCTTAAGTCCTTTCTTAAAACCCTGCAGTTTTGCCGTTTACTGGCGCCCCTCCTCGCCACCCCCACCCCCGCCATTTGCAGAGAAGAAAGGAGAAGCAATTACCTAAGGAGTCGCAAGTTGAGCTAGGTTTTGACCTCCCCAGGCATCAGCTAGTGCAAGAGTCAGCGGTGAACCCAGAACCCCCAGCTTCCCATTCAAAGCTGAAGCTTTAAGGAACTGAGAAAACTAAGCCACGCTTGTAGCCTGTACACAAAACTGACGGCACGGAGAAAAGACATCCTGCCACCCAGACGCTGAGCAGAAGCCCATTAAAGTTCAGAGCAGAGGACTGTTTTATTTCCTGGAAACTGAGACACCAGCACTATACCCACCTCAAATCCCTTCCAAATCCCCTAAACCCAGTGAGAAGCCAGCCCCGGGTGGAGGAGGGCAGGGTGGGTCTTTACTTGGAAAGTGCTCCAAGACACATTAACAGCTTCCCTACCGAGCCCTTCAACCTCCGGGGCCAAAACACGTGCATCAGTCAAGGCCCAGGAACGAAATTTGGACATGTGTTTCCCAGAGTGTGCTGGGATCGTTTCTCAGCCAGACCTCCTACCCTTCAGGGGACCTGCAAGCTTGCGGCAGAGAACCCTCGGTGCCTACTGCTGTTGTGAGTGTTGGAGCAAGTGAAGAGGGCCAGCGCGCGCAGGAGGCTCCTTGGCTGGTTGTCTGGTTTTGTTTCCAGGCACCAGGGTTGTTAACCCTCTTTGGTCTCCCCATGATGCCTGAGCCTTGCTTAGAAAAAGCTGCTAGAGAAGCAAAATTGTTCCTTTCTCAGTTGTGTTGGGGTCTGCGCCGAGGCGGTTCTTCAGCTCTGAAATCAGACCGATTCATCTGTCACAACCCTATTTAGAGAAGCCAACAAATAGTCAGAGTCTAGGTCCTTCCTCGTTTTCTGAGCCCTGGCCTCTTCTCACATTTTCTGTCTTTTATAATGCCTTCCGTCTAGGCTGCCGGCTTTTGTATCTTGGTATGTCTTGTCTCTTATAAACTTCTGGGGAGAATGTGACACAATCTTAACTACAGTAAATGAACAATAATTTTTAATCCGAACAGATGAAATCTTAAAGCAAATATGTTTTCAGTTTAATGCTATCAGTTACTACTGCACCGGAAATGCGTGGCTCATTTTTACACTTTAGCCCCGAGAAGACTCGACCGGAAACATCCTGATTGTCATTCGGTCAGAGGCACAGTGGCTGGTCCTGCCCCCAGACTGTCCCATATGAAGAAATAGCTTTAAAGTCTACATCTTTAGGACAATCAGTGTAACCAGACTAAACCCTGTAATAAGATCCACATAAGATTCTGCAATGACTTCTAAGTGACTTTATAACATTTAACAACAATGACAAGAGAATTGGCATTGCCACAGCTGTCTCCTGCTCAGAGATAGAGAATATGGATAAATAGGAAAATATTGGTTAGATAAGGAGGGATAATAGAGTCCTAGGATGAAATACACAGCTATCAGCAAGATATATTCACACCCATAAGGGAATTTCTTCAGGGTCATTTGCTTGTCTGAGATTAGAACACAGCTATGTCAAAGTCTTGTTTTTCATGGCTCGCTCCCTTGGTCCTTCCCACTAGCCTAGGAAATTGAAGGTCAAATGACTTTTTCAGGAAACATTTGTCTCCAGTGTCTAGGTTATTCACTGAAAAGGAATGTATTGAATGTTGATTATGGACTCAACAAAATCAATGCCAGGCGCCTACAGGAACTCCAAAGGTGTCCCTCCACCCATGAGCTTTATACTCTGTGATGGTGAATCAATTGTCAACTTGATGGGGTTTAGAATCACCATGGAAACAAGGCTCTGGGCTTGTCTGGGAGGGATTAGATGTTTAGATTAAATGGAGTAGGGAAAACTCACCCTAAATGTAGGTGCTATCATCCCACCAGTGAGTATAAGACTGGATAAAAAAGAGAAAGTCAGTGCCCACAAGCATTCCTCTTTCTCTGCTCCATGACTGCAGGAGCAATGTGACCAGCTGCTTCAAACTAAGGCCACCATACCTTCCCCACCACGAGGACCTGGAGCCTTGAACTGAGAACTGAAATAAATCCTTCCCTCCTTAGGTTGTTTCACCAGATAGTGTGTTGTAGTGTCAAGTCACGGTGCAAAGACACACCCCAGGGCATCCCTCCCCTCATCTCTAATCCGAGCTCTCACTTTTAACAGTTGGTGGCTCTCTTTTTCCTCCACAGAGTATGGCTGAAATGATGCTACTTCATTTGTAAGCCTTCTTCATCAAGAGGTAACAGCTTCCACCTTGATCTCCTCAGAACAATTGCCCTAGGAGAAGCTAGCAGCTGGTAAGTTCAAATGTCCTGAGGTGGTCATACTTTGAGAAAGCTCACTTAACCATGGGATGAAGCAGAAAGATAGAGATCCCAGCAACCATCAGCTGGCCTGGGAATATCATGCGAGGAGCCATCTTGAATACCTAGGCAAACAGGCTTTTGAATAACTAAGGACTATGGCCATATGAGAAGCCTCAAACAACAACCAGGTTTCTTCCCCTCCCCATACCCCTCCTTGGCTTTCCCACTCTTTCAGAGAGAGGTCAATTGTGGCCAATCTCAAAGTTTGGGCATTGTCTTATGGTGTAGGAGGTTCTTCTGTCTATGTGTTGCTTTTATTGGTTGAATAAAGAAACTGCCTTGGCCTTTTGATAAGGCAGCACTTAGGTAGGCAGAGTAGACAGAACTGAATACTGGGAAGAAGGGAGTGAGAGAGCTACCATGGAGCTGCCAGGTTAGACATGCTGAATCTTTCCCAGTAAGCCACGACCTCATGGTGAACACAGATTTAATAGAAATGGATAAAATCAAGATGTGAGAGTTAGCCAATAAGAGGCTAGAAATAATGAGCCAGACAATGATTTAAATAAATACAGTTTCTGTGTGATTATTTCAGGGGTTAAACTAGCCAGGTGGTCAGGATGAAAAGCAGGCCCTCCCTCCTTCAGCAGTCTTAGTTAGTGTTTTTATTGCTGTGAAGAGACACACTGACCACGGCAACTCTTCCAATGGAAAACATTTTGTTCAGTTCATTATCATCATGGTAGGACATGGCAGAGTGCAGGTAGACATGGTGCTGGAGAGGTAACTGAGAGTTCTATATCTTATGCAGGCAACAGGAAGTGGTCTGAGTCACTGGGTGTGGCTTGAATGTATATGAGACCTCAAAGCCCACCTCCATAGTGACACACTTCCCCCAACAAGGCCACATCCACTCCAACAAAGCCACACCTCCTAACAGTGCCACTCCCTTTGGGGGGGGGTCATTTTTCTCTCAAACCGCCACAGGCATGGTTTGTCCACACCAGTAAAGCCAATACTAAAGAATTGTTTTGTTTCCATTAAAAACCAAAAAGGCTTTGTCTTTAAAGAACCCATGTTAGCAGCACACCCACAGGGAGGAATGTAAATGCCCCTCCCCTGTCAGAACTCAGCCACAAAAATAAAAACTGCTTCAGAAAGTTCATCAGAAAGTGGTACCTGCCTTGCCCAGGAAAGAAGTCAAAGTAACCTTGGCCATCAGTGAGAAAACAGCTGTCAGTATTCGGAGAGCAAAGGCAGAGTCCAGAAACACTGATAAAATAGCTGTCAGTATTCGCAGAGTCAAGGCAGAGCCCAGAAACACTGATAAAACAGCTGTCAGTATTCGCAGAGTCAAGGCAGAGCCCAGAAACACTGATGAGATGCAGGGCAGAAAACAGAGCACAGAGAAACGGCAAAGAACATTCTAAAATAACTGTCACAGTTCACATTAAAATGATAACCCTAGGGGCGTATAAAAGGTGATAACCTTAAAATATCAAAGTTGAGATTCCATTTGTCAGATTTCAAGTCATATTTTAATGACAGCACTCAAGTTTACGGTGTCACTATGTGCCCTACTTGCAGACATAAAATGTGCAAATCCAGTCTTTCCACAAGGCAGGCACACCACAGTCTTCACGGTCATTATGCGTTTTCCTTGTTCGTGCTTCTCTAGAAACATAATTAGGAATTATCTACCTTTGCTTTAAAAAGTCATGCCCAGTGCCTTGGTTGACTTGCTGTTGCCTGCAAGATGTCTCAGCTGCAGCGCCATGTCTGCCTGCACTCTGCCATGTTCCCCATTGTGATGACAGGGACTGAACTTCTGAACTGTAAGCTGCAACTTAAAAAATTAAGTGTTTTCCATTATAAGAGTGGCTGTAGTCATGGTGTCTCTTCACAGCAATAGAAACCCTAAGACACCAACCAATCATAAAAGAGAAAACACCCACTCAATGTGAAGATACAGTGGATTTTTATTTGGCTACAATGCTACATAACTAAATGCCAACCTAGAATCCTTCTATCTAACTGAAAATCATGCAAATGATTAAAAAAAAACAATGTTTTGGGACTGAAGAGGTGACTCAGTAGCTAAGGGTATTTGTGGCTCTTGCAGAGTACTTGGGTTTGGTTCCCAGCACCTGTACCGTAGGCTATATCCATCCGTCACAATAATTCTATGAAATCTGATGCCCGCTTCTGATCTTTACAGGCATGTACAAGGTACACATACATATATGCAGGCAAAATCCTCATATACATAAAATAAATCTTCTAAAAAACCTTGTTTTAAAATAAAATTTAATATTATAATAAAAACTTAAATTTAGGGACAGAGGGCTTAGCTCAGTCGTGAAGGGCTTGCTCACAATACACAAGTCCCTAGGTTCAATACACACTAACACACACATACACAACTTTTTTAAAGTTATGATCTTAAATAGTATATAATCTGCAGCACATACCTTATATTATCCATAACCTATACAAGCATACAAAAAATGTCTGCACAGAAAAAATATGAAAGGAAATATACTGAAAAACTGATAGCGAAGGAGAGTTGTCCCGGTGGAGGCCTGGCTTACCAGTTCAGCTACCACCCAAGCCCAAACCCAGGGCTTTGAGCTGGCCCACTCCAACCTCTCCCCCATCTGAGACCCGCTGGAACTCATGAAGGACCCATTCTGTGGAATCACAACTGCAGGATCTCCACGACTTGGGACCACAGCAGGCTACCCACGAGGCAGCTCAGTGAGGGCCCAGTATTGACAGTTTAGCAGAAGCCAGAGACCTTGAACCCAACCAACGACTCCTTGCAATGAACATTTACAAATAAAGCTGTTTGGTACCACACTGCAGCTCCCAGTGCCACTACGAAGAACGAGTATGTGGTGGAGAGGCAGAAAGACAGAGGAATAAAGTACTTTGATTTGATTCAATTTTTTATTATTTTATTTTGGAGGGGAGGCTACAAGGGTAGAAGGTGGACATGGAAGGACTGGGAAATGAGTGGGATTGGGGTACATGATGTGAAATTTCCGAAGAATCAATAAAAAATTATGAAAAAAAGAAAAACTAACAGTGGTTGTCAGTGCCTTTCTGTTTTCCAAATCACTATGATAAATGTGTACTATTTTTTCCTAAGCTTTCAGGAAAAAAGCCATACTATGTAAGAGAAAAATAAAATTAAGAGAGCTTTGGTTGATCGAAGTGTACAAAGTTGAAGTTGAACTGGTTAACAGAGGGGGAAATGTTCTATCTGGGAGTAACGGAGGGGAAACAGTTGGAACTCCAGAGAGCAGGAATAACTGAAGCATAAACAGAGTAATCTAAAGTGTTTGGGAAAGGGAACATTTGAGAACACCGGTGTCAGATAAAGGCCATTTTACCTGGTGGGACAGAGTCTGGTGGAAAACATCCCAAAAGGAACAGTAACCAGAGGCTTCTCCAGGTAGTCCTGGCAGTGGGATCACTGTGCGCTTGATGTCTGTGTGTGTTAGTTCCTTTTTCATCATGGTGGTCAAATTATCTGACCCAGACAACTTAAGACAGAAGTCCTGTTGATACAGTTTCAAAGAGTTCCGTCCATCACTGCAAGAATCACACGAGGACAAGTTCATATCGCCATGGGACAGGAAGTAAAGGAATGGTGAATCCTGGCACACAGCTACCATTGCCGTCTCCTATTTATTCCATGTGGGGCCCCAACCCATGAGATGGTGCCACCCACGTCCAGGATGGTTTGTCCCCATCAGTTCATCTTTTCTGGGAACAAGTCTCACAGACGCACCAGGAATCGACCTTAGCAATCTCTCCTGGGTGAAATCTCTCTGTAATAGGAAATAGGAAAAATGGGGAGTAATACATGTGTCCAATGAGAACAAAACAGCCTAACCAGGATCATCATGTGTAGATGTGTGAGGTGTGTGTGTGTGTGCACGCATGATCACACTTACACTCAAGTGCATTCATAAAGAAACCTAATTCCAGCAATCTTCTTTGCTCTTCCACCATATACCCTGAGGCAGGCTCTACCAGTCAAAGCCAGAGTTTCTTCAGTACAGGACTGGGCAACGCAGTACCAACTCTTCTGTGATGTCTGAGTCACTCCATTGTCTTAAACGTTTTCCTCAGTCCCCTCCTACACCCGTCTTCTCAAAGACCACAACCCTTTGACAGGCAGCCCAAGAGAAAAGCCCATTCCTCTTATTTTTAAAAAAGAGCAGAGACTGACGTTGATAGGCATGACCCAAAGAAAGGCTCCAGATGAGAACTTTTGGTGGCAATAGTTGCCATCTGAGTCAGTAGACTGTTCTTAATCTACAGAAATGCTGTAGTCAAGTCACAGAAGTGGAGAAAGCGCACTACTGACTGAAATCACAGACGTGGCACACTGAAAGACTACACCTGCCCCCATGCCGCGGTTTATTTGCATGTAATCCCAGCCAAATCAGTATCTCCATCTTAATCAAGAGGGAATTACAGGCCGCAGCGGAGAGGCCTCATTGTAGGTGATTGCATCAGAGTCCTTTTCAAAAGGCTCACACTGAGCTGAAATGTTTAAATGGCTACGAAAAGATGGGGGGAGGATGCTAGAAAGAGCTTACAGATTGCTGCACTGAAAGCAGCTGTCACGTGCACACGCTTAAACCTTAGAATAAAACTGGTGACAAGTCCCAGTTCCAAGGTCAGCAGAGGAAAATGGGGCGGCACAGCAGGAGTGGGAGACTTTTACAATTCTAAAGTGAAAATATCTAACTTTTTCTTTCAGCCAAAATACCATCATTTCCCTACCTCTCTTCTCCTCCCCACCCCNCTCCCTCCCCACCCTACCCCCATCCTTTCCTTCCTCCCACCCCACCTCCAGACAAGGTCTTCTGGACCCCTAACTGACCTTGAGCACACACACAGTAGCCAAGAATGAGTTTAACTTTTAATCTGGCCTCCAGCCTATACCTCCTGAGTGCTGGGATTTCAAGTTTACACCACCAAGCCTGGTTTGCACAGGGCTGGGAACTAGACCTAGGGGCATTCTAGCCTGCTAGGAAAGCCCTCTACCATGTTGAGCTGTATCCCAGCAGAAATTAGATGACCCCGTTGGAAGACTGTAGATTTGGGACTTGCCAGGGAGCCAGAGTAGAGAGAGGACCACTCCTCCTGGCTAGGGACTTAATTGTTCTTGGAGTTATCTAAGGCTCCCTATCTCCAGGAAATAGAATTAAAGGGAGGGGGAGAGTGAGTACAGTATTTATTGGCACCCAAAATTTTGTCTATCCTTGTCACCCAGTGGTTGTCTGTTCCATAATACATATTCCAATATTTGAGGGGGGACCCTACTTAAATTGAGAGAGCCTGAACTGGTTCTGTGATAAGGAAATTCCCATTTTCTTCATTTCAGTCGCAGGCAGCGTCAAAGGATAAATGTGGCTGAAGGAACATGGCTCCTGTTAAGGGGAAAGGTCTTATAATTAACTAAGATGCAGAGAAAGCTGGGCCTGAATCACAGCAACCTCAAGCCCAGAAGGGCTCTGTTTATATGCAGACACTGCCTTACCTCCTTGAAGGGGCAAACACCCTCTGGAAATCTAGTCTACTCTTGCCAGCTTCTTTTCTTTTCTTTGTCACTTCCCAGTATTTGTGAAGTAGATGTGAAAGGGTCTCTTGTGGGGAATGATCACACATTCCAAACTAATCCATTTTCCCTGGTCAAATGTCTGTCTCACACATGTGGCTTCCCCATCAGCTTGCCTTGAGAGAGCCCTTGGTTCCCAGGGAGCCCTGAGAACAGTATCAGTCAGGACACCTGGAGGGTGGGGATATCAAACGTTCTCAGAGTGGACTTGGTGACCACAGAAATAATGGCGGGAACCCTCCATCTCTGATGTTAGATGTGTCTAAAGGGGTCGAAGCTGGGTCCCACTGGACCCTGTTTTTCCCACGGTGAATAGGAGCCATGTGTCCAGAGACCTTGACATAGGGAAACAGGCAGAGACTGGGAACAAGAAGGCCTTTCATAAAATCATAGGAACGTCGTACACTAAAACAACAGCGATTGGAAAGAGGAAGGCTGCAGGGATCAGCCACCGGCGCTACCTCAGAGGTGCTCCAGAGTAGTTCAAGGGACCCGTGACATGTTATGACACTAAAATACACCCCAGTGAGGATTTAAGATCCTAAAGAGACATGCAATGTATGAAGCTGTCCATAAGAGAACACATGACTGTAAACCTTCCTTGAGAAAGTATATACTTTGTAAAGGAAGGAGCCAAAAGATAGGATAGGAAATAGGCTGTTGCTGCTTGTTTTCGATACACTAGAGTTTCTCAGGGTAAGAAGAGGTGCTAAGTACCTCCCTCCCGAACTGACAGCTAGCACCTGATTGTTCTAAGACTCTGGAGTTAGATGAGGCTTCGTGTTCTAGGCCACGGGATGGGGGTCCAGGAGGTGCCCAAATTCCGACCTGAAGAAAACAGAACTTACACCAAATCAGAACACCGGCCCTTTCTGCATTATTTTTCCTGTGCCTGCCTCTTTCTGGGGAAGTGTATGCAGATGGCTCAGGGGTCAAGAGCACTGCTGCTCTTCCAGAGAACCTGGATGTGAGTCCCAGGACCCACATGGCTGTTTACAGCCTGTCACTCCAGGGACCCACCTCTGGCCTCCACAAACATTTCATGCATGTGGTGCAGACACATACATGCAGGCAAAGCACCCTTATACACAAAATAAAAATAAATAAAGCTTTTTTAAAAAAAAAAGTCATTATCAGAAGGCTCTTGAGTTTGTCTTCCAGCACCTGTGCAGTATGAAATCCCCAACTCCTTGCACAGTGAACCGGATCAAGTGAACTGCCAGCCACTTCCTCCCATGGACATGTCCCTTTGGTGACAACCTTTTTCTGCTTCTGCTGCAACTGTGTCTCTGCTCTGTTGCTTATTCATGGACCCAAACTCATGAAACCCCTCTGCAAGAGCCTTCCAAATACTCTGTCATCCTCAGCAAGGAGCAGCCAAAGCATAGAACACCCTTCCCCTGTCAATCATCTTGCCCAAACACAGCCTCGGCCCACTGTATCCAGAAAAGATAGACTGGAATGAAGGGCCCTCTCACACCCGTAGCTGTCTTCTGTTACTCCGTTTTTTGGTTCCTGACTATGAAGGATGCCATTGGGGTGCTGTCAATGAATTCTCCTCATCAACAGGATCTCATGTCTCCCCAGCTTGTGTTCATTGTCCTTCCCCTCTATGGAATCACACTCCTCCCCACTCTCACCTGACACCCCCCCACACACACCCCACATCCTCACCTCTGCTACCATTGTGTGGTCACCAGACACAGGCAAGTGTACATCTTATCTTTCTGGGCTTATCTGTTCCTCCCAGAGTGTCTGATCATTGCCAGCCCATTCAACTAACTACTGAAGAGACTACTGAGCGGGACTCCCTGCTGGCTGCTAGTTTCTACACAACATCACTACTTGGGGCAATGGATACAGGAAAGGGAGGATGGGCAGGACATGGCCCCTAGGATCCAAATCCCTCCATTTATTAGTAGCTTGTGTTGCTATAATTAAATGCCACAGGCTGGGAAACTTCAGCATCAGAAGGTAATTTCTGTTTCTTTAATTTATTCTATTTCTGGAGGTTGGAAAGCCACCACCAAGATGTTGAAGGTTTGCTTTCTCTGAGGCTGGTAGCCTTGAGGCACAAATGTCCTTCTAGCTATGCTCTTCAGTGGAGACCCTGCCACTATATGCACCCGCCTCATGTTTCTCTCCACGTCCTACTTAGTCTTCTTTTAAAAGCGATTATCACTCTAGATCAGATATTAATTAAATGTCTCTATCATCAAGTACACTCATGCTCTGAGGTAACGAGGGTCAAGGGTCAGATGGATTCTGAGGGCAAACGGTTCAGTCCACAATACTACTTGACGAATAAAAGTATAGGCTTCCAGGCCCAACTTTTAAAAAATGTAATCTCTGCTTCCTGTCCCCACGATGCTTGTCCTTAGAACCCAGCAGTGTTATGTAAGGTCAGCCAACTGCATGAAGAAGCCACATGCAGTCCCAGCTGACTATCCCTGGCAGAGTCCATCAGGGGCTCTCACCTTATCTCCAATCCCGGCCACCCCCTGAAGACAGTCATGTGACAGGCTCTGAATGAGGATGTTCAGGAAGAACAAAGACAATTCCCAGAACTCCGAGAAGTAATAAAAGAAGGGTTAAATCTTAAACCACGGGTTTTAGGCATGGTTTCTTATGGGAGTTAATAAATGGGAGAGGCATTTCTGCAGGAAATCCAACTATAGCATCAAAAAACAACACCAATACAAATACGAATCCCAACAATTCCAGCAGAAGAGTGTGCTACTTCTGCAGACAGCTAGGTTTTGTTTGCTCTACCAATTTCCAAACACCTGGCTCTTTCCTGGTTTTGGCAAATATACCCTTTAGTCCAAGCATCCCATCACCTAGTTTGAAAAGGAAGACGAAAAAGCTGTTGAATTTTGTTGAATAAACAAACATCAAGGATTAATCATATCAAGAATCACTTCCTGTTTTTCTTTATTCCCTTGAATTTCTATCACAAATACCTTTAACTAAGGCAAGCTAGTGTGCAACACGGTGACCTTGTCATGTTGTATGGATGCTCTTGATTCAAGTTAGGGTACATCCTGAAGAAGCTATTATGAAAATGCCGTAAGCTGGGAGCCGGTGAGATGGTTCCATGGGTAAAGGCATTTGTTGCCAAGTCTGGCAATCTGAGTTGAATACCAAGAATCATCAAGGTAGAAGAGAACCGACTCCAGAAAGTGGTCCTTGCATCTCCATACGCCCACAGTGGCAAGCATAAACCACACCCACACATAACCCCCCAAACATACACGCACACATATACATATTAAATAAAAAATAAAAATCTTAAATTGGTTGTAGAAAAGAAACATTAAGAGACTGATCTTTTTGCACTCCAGATAAGAATTATGTTTGTAAATTCTGTCTTCACCAGAAATTCCCAATACTGGGAGGTGGGCAATAAGGAAGTCCAAGTCATCTCCTGGGCTAAGAGATGGCTCCGTGAGTGACAGTCCCAATGCAAGCATGAGGACCTGAATTCAAATCTCTCATATATGTGTTAAAAGCTAGACATGGCTGCACATGCCTAGAACTCCAGCATTGGAAGGGGCAGAGCTGAAAACAGATGGGCCCCGGGAACTGGCTGGATAGACAGTCTAACTAAAATGGAGGACTCCGAGTTCAGTAAGACACTTCACTCCCTTCTCTAAACTCCACACGTGTCCACAGAGGCTATCTTAGCTTCTTTTCTACTGCTGGGAAGAGACACTACAATGGAAGCAACTTATAAAGGAAATCATTTAATTGGAGGCTTGCTTACAGTTTCAGAGGGTAGTCCATGACCATCATGAGCACGGCAGCAGGCAGGCAGGCATGATGCTGGAGCAGAATCTGAGATCTTACATATCTGCAAGTTGGAGGCAGAGGGCTTTTGAAATCTCAAAGCCCCCACCCTGTGTCACACCTGCTTCAACAAAGCCATACCTCCTAATCCTCCCCACAGTAGATAGTTCCACCAACTAGGGATCAAGCATTCAAATACACAAACCTATGGGAACCATTTCCATTCAAACCGCCATACAGGCGTGCACTTAGATACTTGTGTGTGTGTGAGAGAGAGAGAGAGAGAGAGATACAGAGACAGAGACAGACAGAGAGAGAGAAACATAGAGACAGAGAGACAGAGTGAGTCACCTTAACTTATTTAAAATTGAAGTGAAATTTATGCCCTAGTAATGCAGCCTGTATATGATGGTTCTGTTGAACTTGTCCATATTAGGTTTCATGGTCTAAGTTGATGAGGATGACTGACCAGTTCTCTTCCTCAAAAGGGTACCAAATATCATTACAGAAGGTTGTGAGCCACCATGTGGTTGCTGGGAATTGAACTCAGGACCTTTGGAAGAGTGCTCTTAACCACTGAGCCATCTCTCCAGCAAATATAGCAAGTATTAAAGCCTGGGCTACAGGAGACCCTGTCTCAAAAACAAAACACTGAACTGTAACCATCCTGTCTGGCAGGAATGAATATTTCTAAAGAGATATTTATATTCCCCTTATTGGCTGTCAGAGTGTTGGAAGAATTGACCCAAAGAAAAGAGTATTTCCCCAGAAATCTCCTGCTGGGAGGGGAAATAGCTAAAACTCTGGACATCAGGAGAGAAACTTGTCTGAGGGAGAGTTTCACTGGGACCAACAACCCTGGAGGAGCGACTTGGGGTTGAGACAATGATTGACAGGTAATCACACCTTGGTGGCTATTTAGTCCTGTGTATCTCTTGAATTCTATTTAAATCCCGCTCTCCCATCAGGACCCAGAACACAGATTGGGGGGAGGGGAATGAGGGGGGTCCTGGATCTCTTGTCCGTCTTCCCAACATGGCTGCATGGAATAAATCTCCTTTTTCTGTTCTTCACTATTAATTTGGCTCCTGCAGTTGACTTATTGAGGGCAGGTGGCTGAACCTGGCATGTTGGGGCACAGGCCACTAAATCTGAAAACTAAACACTAAACAAAACTAGTACCCAATGCTATGGACTGGAATTGAAATGCATATGAACTCAGTTCCCACCCCACATACACCTATATCCTCAGCCTTGTAATACCCAACTGCACCCTTGGTTCCAAGCAAACATCTCCCCTTACTGTCCGGACTATCCAAGCTCCTCCCCTTCCTCTGAGGCTTTTACCCGCTCCCATTCATCACAACTTGCATCCCCTGGGCCCCATGTGTGCACTCAAGAAGTCAAACATTCCCTTTTACCCCACCTCCAGTTTGAGCCCAGTTTTAAGAATAGACTCCTGCCTGTGGCCAGGTAAGACAGAGATCTGCAGATCCTGATGCTGTCCCTCCTGTCACTATTGCCCCGCACTCGAGGGTCACATCTCCAGAAAGGTAAAAATCACATTTTGTGACACTCTCTATCCCCAGAGGCTGGCGTGACGTTCAATGGTAATAGAAGTGCTCAATAAATGTCTGCCAATCGTACCTGATTGTGTGTAAACTGTTTGCTTTGGTTATTGATTGGACAAGACCCAAATGACAATTACACACTTCACTCTGGTGACCTTGGCTATCCTCTGCCCCATGACAACATGTAAGACTCAGTAGGGCTTACTGTCCACTCAGTAGTTAAATAGTGGGCCAGTGCTTATAGCCTGCAAAGGCCGCCTGAAGAGCTAAGAAGTCCTACTTATTAAACAAATCGTGTTTGCCTCCAAATGATGACACTTGATATCCCTGGGAATGTACCGAAACAGTTTCTAAGGAATGAGCAAAAGCCCTCTGAAAAAGAAAAACATGTTATTCTGTTTTCCTTATCCCCTGGAGTTCCAGATGAAAGGATAAGACATCAGCTGATCGACATGTGTGACCGTAGATGTAAAAAACACTGAACCAAAGCAGCTAGTTAGCAAATGACAAAGTATTGAGTGGGCTCACTCCTCAGGCATGGACTGGCAGCAAGAGCATTCTGGAGACCCTACTGAATGGAAGGGAAGGGAGAGGTGAGAAGCCCAAGCAAGCAGAGGCACATTGCCAAATCTATTTTGCATTTATTAATATAAGTATTAAATGGTAAGTGCCCTAGATTTGTGGTAGATTTTACTTAATAATATTGCTAACATGGGGGAAAGCTGACCCAAAACTGGCAAGCTAAAGCAATGCTTTTTTGTATCATTTCTCTAACAGCTGAGCCTTTTAACATAGTTGGAAACACTACATACACAGACAACACATTATAGCTTTTACTTGCGGGATATTGGCCTGGATGATTTCCATTGAAGACTCATTTTGTAGATGACTGAGGTAGAAGAATATCAGGTAACGGACTCTCCATCACATGGATCCTATATAAATAATTATCTAATTAACTAATCAGGTGTAGTGGCATCCACCTTTAGTCCCAGCACATGGGAGTCTAAAGCAGGAAGACCTCTGTGAGTTTAAGGACAGCCTGATTAAATATTTAGTTCCAGGACAGTCAGAGATATTTAGAGAGACCTGTCTATAAATATGATTATATATGTGTGTATGTATGTATATATATATAAATTAAATAGGGAGGAGGAAAATAATTGGATCAGGGATTCAGTAGCTTGAGATTAACAGAGAAGAGGACAAGAGCGATCTGTGCATTCACATGCCGTCCACAAGTGACTCTGAGAGTATTCGAACTATGTCAGTGGCCCTCTTCATCTACTCTCCTGTTATCTGCTCCACACCTAGGGCACTGAACCTAACAAACACAGCTTTTGTGCACTTTTTATTGTGTGTCTATTAAGTGACAGGTATTTTTCATGGCTCTGAGGACACAAAAGCAAAGTATATAATGATTGAACTTGTCAAGAATAGCAGATTTACCTTGAAAGGAAACCATGAAAAAAAAAATCCAGGCATCAGTGGTGTATGTCTGTGATCCCATCATTTTAGAGGCTAAGGCCAAAGGATTCTAAGTGTGGGGATAGCCTAGGCTACACAGAAAAGACTATCTCGAAAAAGCTAACACACACCACACAATTAGAACTAATGAACAAGTTCAGCAAAGCTTCAAAATACAGTATCAACATGCAAGCATCATTTGTATTTCTAAACTTGCAAATACTGATGGTGAGCAATCTGTAAGTGAAATCCGCAAACATATTCCACTTATAATACCACCTGAAAGAACAAATTTAGAATAAAGCATTAGGTTGTCTATCGAGCAGTGTGTGCCCAATAGAAATATGATGGTCGAACACCTCAACTGAGATATGGACAAAGCCACAGCAAAGCCTTCAGGTTCACCTCTCACCCCCACCATCCATGTCCCTAGAACCCCCACGTATCATGATCTCCAGCTGCAGCCCGGCTTCTGAGACCCCTTTGTTGCCTCACGTCTGGACCTGACTAGTCTCCAGACCCCACCTCACCTCTTCCCTCTCTCCACTTCCCCTCTCTCCTCTACAGAGGTTAAGAACCTTTCATCACGGAGTTGGGGGAAGAGTTAAGAATATGCTCAAAATATATTGGCTCTAATTCCCAAAGAGAAAATACAAGCCTTTTTAAAGTCGAACATTTCACCTCATTCTGCACTGACTCTGAGTCTGTGCATTCTCCTTCTTGGACCTGCTCCCTACATAGCGTCCAGACCCTACTTTCAGATGCAAATTAGGTTTGTCCCAATGGTACTAAAGTCTAGTCATTCTTTGTAAAGGCAGTAGTCAAAACTAACACTCATCAAGTCTCCACAGGGTCTGCTGCCTCAATGTCACATGTGCCATTCTTCCTGACCCCAAATGCTTCCTCATATTCCTTTACCTAATCAATTCCTATTCATCCTTCTGGGTCCAGCCCAAAACATCCCTTCCTCTGGCAAGTCCTTCCTTATCTGTTCCTATAATCTGTATTTTGCACTCACTCACTAAACTCATATACAATGACCTAAGTATGCAGTTATGTGTATAGCCTCTCTCTCTCTCCTTCACTTGAGGCAAGCTCCTGGGCCAAGGCACGCTGGCTGTGCTGCTTCCCATGTGAACATAATTGGTCACCCAAGGGCGCCACTCCGGTTTCTGCAGAAGTTACAAAAGGGTAAGTGAAGTGATGGATGGATGCATGGCAAGTATTCAGAACTAGTTAAGTTAGTAAGGTAAACGTAGCTCTGGACACTACTCCACATGGGAAACAAGCAAGAATCGCTGAAGGACCTGGGAGCAAGGCAGCGCCTCTCTGCGAGTGAAATCTTCAGGTATCCACCGCTATGTGTGGCTGGTTACCAGAGAGCCCCGGCGTTATTTGCTCATGCATTATTTTCTGCTCCCAGCTTGTCTCTAGTTCAAGTCTCTTGGACACAACGGTAACTATGACAAAACTGTTGAAGAGGACATTGTGATGTCGGGCTTTGGAACTTAATTCAAGCCTGATAATGTCGAAGTACCAATGACTGCTACTCTTCGAAACAGCTCTAAGGCATGAGTGAATGTCTGCAAACACCTTGAGGACAGCCCTGAGAAGGTGCTCCACTGGAGCAGACAGCACCAGTACGTTCCAGTCCAGTAGATTCTGGCAGACATGTAAAGGACCACTAAATGCCACTGCCTTGAATCCAGGTATAGATCAACGATTCCACCAACAGTTCATCCCATCAGCCCCCGCGACACCTCACCTCTCTACGAAGAGTCCCCATGAGGTCTCTGCTTTCTAAAAGTTCAGCTCACAAAGTCGTCTGAGCTGAGCAGCCAGCTTCAGCCGGGCTTTCATTAAAGGTCCAAAGATGGCCTCTCAGCATCAGGAGAGATCTCAGCTCCTCCTCCCCCACAGCATCCAATTTGAAAAAGCAAAAGAANGGGGGCTCAAGTTCATCTCCACCCAAGTGATGGAGCGGATCTGCACTCTGTGTGGAAGGCATAGCTAGTGGTGTTTGCTCCCCGAAACAGGACAGAGCTACCCAATTCAGCATTTGTTCCTCGCGACTATGACTCCAGCTTTCTCTGTGAACCAAAACCTTCACAAAGTAGAGCGTTTGGCGCCAAAAGCTCCGAAGCTTTCCTGAGCAGCCTGGTCAGACTGTTTCACCCACTCAGCCCAAATCTTAATGCAGAGCCTTCCAACCCCGGGCTTCTCCCCACACTTGCTGACCTGGTACGCTTCTGCCCCTTGCTCAGGTGGAAATGTGTTCCTTATGGAGTCTGTTTTCAAAAACCTACTAGTGACACCACCCTGATCTCCATAAATATTGGCTGAGGACCATCAAGGATGGCAGGAACCTCTCCAAGGGAAGTTTGGCAGTTTTTAAATCAGATTTCAAATAATAATCTACACAGACAGTGGCCTCATTAAAAAAAAATGACTTCTTTTGCTGGCTGCTGGTGGTACTACTTGTAATCTCAGCCCTCACAAGGTAGAAGCAGGTGGATCTCTGTGAGTTTGAGGCCAGCCTGGTAGAGAAAGCAAGTTCTAGAACAGCCAGAACTGCACAGAGAAACTCTGTCTCTAAAACCAACCAAACAAACAAATCAAAATGTCTTCTTTCACCTCTGTCCTAAAGAGTTTTAGTTTAAAAGTCCTTAGCAGTAATTTACCAGTGTGTTCTGCCTAGGCACTCAAATCATTTAACATAAGATGAAATGTCTAACTATTCTTTATGTGTCTCACAAACTTTACAAATAGACCCTCTTATGTGAGTCAGGGTCACGTGTGCCACAAATAAGGAAACAACTATATAATTTGGGGCTTAAATAACAAACATCTCACTCCGTGCCTTGGATCCCTCAGGCCTTTCCGGCATCTGAACACAAGTTCAATCCAGCAGTCTGTCATCATCCGACACAGGTCAAGTTAAAGGTGTTAGGAATTTTTCCTAATGCGAGCTCTCTGCTGATGCAAAATCCCAATCAAGCCAAATCAAAACAAGCCAAATTAAGAAATATCCAGGTTTAATGGGATTCCTGTGCTCTCGGGTAACCCCAAGGGGGAACCTGGGTGCTGTGAATGCGACCATGGGGAGGAAAGAGACCACGTGTTCCTCTTTTGGGAGTTCACTTAAATACCCTGTGGGAGTGGTCCTTACCAGTCAGGACCTGGCATGCTTGGATTTGGAGTCCAGCCCAATACAACTCTCAGGCCTGGGGGCTAGGATAGATGGCAAGGGGCTGGGGTCTATGCTCCCAACTTAACAAAAGGGTGTTGACAGGACATTCTATTTATATATCTGTTTATTTATTTATTTATTTGTTTGTTTGTTTATTTATTGTTGTTTTCAAGACAGGATTTCTCTGTGTAACAGTCCTGGCTGTACTGGAACTCGCTTTGGAGACCAGGCTGGCCTCGAACTCACAGAGATCCTTCTGCCACTGCCTTTTGAGTGCTGGGATTAAATTTGAGGGCCACCACTGCCCAGCTCTTTTTTGTTTTTTTTAAGTAACATTATAACTGTACATATTTGAGGGATATTATGTAACACACGTATATACCACGCAAATAATCAAATCAGAAATTAGCCTATCCACCATCTGAAACATTTCTTATATTGGGAACCTCCAAAACCTTCTCTTTTGTTTATTTCCAAACAGAAATAATGTAATGAATTAATTTTGACTGTAGTCACCCTGCTGTGGTATACAGAACACGAAAATTTAATTCTTCTCTCTGGCCATAGTTTTGTAAGGGTTAGCCTACTAGCTCGCTCCACCTCACCCAGCAGCCTCTGGGAGGAATTTGGCCCCATGCTCTGAGTGAATCGTTACACAGGTGCAGACCCGCTGAGTGATGCCTCTAGTTCCCCTAGGAACTACCCGGGTTGAGCTAGGAGCCACTCCTCAGGGCTGGGATGTCCACTCCCTGGACTTTTAAGGTCAATAAAGAGGCTTCTGCCAAATCAGCTAGTGCACTAGGAATTCAAGATTTTCATTTTCTAACTTAGCTACACCCACTGCAATCCAGCCCTGCTGGGCCAGTGAGACGAATGGCCTTTCCAAGACAGTTCCCAGAGTGAAGATGTTGATATTCGGCTGAGATGATACAGGCTAGAGAGACACGACATGATGACTGCACCTGGGAAACTATCCCAAAATTTAGGTGCAAAACTAGGTGCTTAGTTCTGTCTGTCACAGTTGGTAGCCATTCAAGGTGTGGTTTACCCTCCTTCTCCACAAAAGACTGAAGCCTAGGCGGTCCCCTCCTGGTGACTTTTTCTTTTGTTCACACGGTCGGTCACTTCCAATGGGTTGAGCCCAGAAAGGCTGCTTGAGGACCAGCCCCAGCATGGTTCTCAGAACTTGACAATGATTCGCTCTCCCACGAGTAAAGACAGCTATGAAAAAACTCTTAAAAGACAAGAAAAACAGGCTTTAAAATCGCTCTCTTTGCCTGAATGTGAGGCAGCTGACAGCTTCCTCTCTATAAAGGAAATAGTCAAAGTGGGATCTAAAAATACAAGCCTGTGCCTGAAACCCCTCTGAACGAGCAGCCCTGTGGATCTCTGCCAGTCTATGACCGCACCATCATGGCTTACAATACTTTGCTATTCAAGCAACCTGGCAATCTTTAAGATGGTCGTGTGGTCCAAGCCTCTGAAACTGCCATTGCCCTGTGCTTTTCAACCGTTCAATGCATCACGTAGCTCAGAAATGACCATGGAGCCACCCCTGCTGGCTGTGCTTCATAGTTCTAAGGTTCTAATCTGCAGGAAGGATCTTCCAGTTCAACACCGTCCATTCTGTTCTCATTCCGTGAGGCATTTTATACAAAGAAAACTACCTGCCCTTTCAGGCTTAGGGAAGTGATCCCTCTGGAGCTCTCGGGGAAACACTGCTTGAAGAAGCTGAGATGGTCTGCCTGCCTCTCAAACATCACTCTGGGGTTTTCAGAACTTCAGAATAAGTGGTCTCCTTTAATAGAAAATTCTTATTCCCACTGACAATGTTGCAAGTGCCAAAGGCTAAAAGAGAAAGTGAAAGCACAAGGCTCTAAGACTGTGCTGTGCTGTCTTCCTAATTGACCCTTTGTCCCTCAGTCTACACATTCCCCATGGGTTGCATCCTTGATGAAGCCTCTGATAGGAAACCTGCCTTTAGGCAGCTTTCCCAGGGAGAGACTCACTCCCATTCCTCCATTACTTTAACTATGGAACCAAAAGTACCTCGTGCCTTTTTCCTCAGCTCGAACAATTGCACGGTGCCCCAGGATTTCTCCATTTTGTCAAAGAGAAACTAAGTGGAAAATGAGAATAACATTGAAACATTTTGTACCAGCCAGTGGTGGTTGATTCTTGAAATAACTGGTTATTGCTTGTGAAATTCAATTATGGCTTCAGATGAATTTATGTAAACTCCTCCCAGACAGCAATCTAAAAGGAGTTAATCCAATCTTCAGTAACTTTCAATTGCATAACCCAAATCCTTTGGAATAATCAACAAAACAATGCAACAATGAGAAAGGATGAATAATTGCGGGGGGGCAGAATCAGCAAAATATTGTTCTACCAATGTGAAGATGCATACACCATCAATAATGGAGAGGAACGTGAGTCCAAAGGCTTCTAGTCCTTCCTAGAGCAAGGGAGGCGCAGACAAATAAGTGAATGATGAAGTCAGCGAGCTTCTTCTGGTTCTTCTGCGTCAGGACCCACATAAGTCACAGCTCTCATCTGAATTATCTAGCACATTCCCATCTCATGCTGGTCACTGTGCCTTCCGTGCCCGCTACATACAGCACAGTGTTTAGGGAAATGAACTTTGGAGTAAGACTGGCCCCCTGGGTTCGAATCCTAACTCTACTACACAGGATCTGGTATGTGCTAGACTGTATCCACTTCACCAACACACTTTGGGACACTTAAAGTTCTGCCAAATTCGTTCACTAAAGGGTTCTGTCCAAAGTGTAAAAGGAAGTACTGGAGAGACACTCAGTGAATAAGAGCACTTACTGAGGGGTGGGGGGGTCACAGCTGGAGAGATGGCTCAGCAGTTAAGAGCACTGGCTGCTCTTCCAGGGGTCCTGAGTTCAATTCCCAGCAACTGTATGATGGCTCACAACCATCTGTAGTGGAATCTGATGTCCTCTTCTGAAATAAAGGCATACGTGCAGATAGAGCACACATATACATAAGCTAAATAAATAAAATATAAAAATATAAAAGTCCATGCTGCTCATCCAGAGGACCTGGTACCCAGTATGTCCAACTCCAGGGAAACACAGCTTGGACACCAGCACACACATGTACCCACATGTAAGAAAATAATGTTCAACATGCAGAAGGAGGGCAGACAAGGTGTGGGGGTGCTTATCTCCCTGTTCTTTCCCTGAAAGACTATCATGTACTGAGAGAGTCCCTGCCCAAGGATGACTCCATGCCAGGGTGGAGGCTCTCACAGAATTCTTGAATTCCGACTGCTCCTCTCTCATCCATGAAAGCCAATGGGTGATATGAACTGACCTGGTCCTGGGTCCCCCGATGCCTCCTTGAGACTCACATTTTGTAAATAATCTCCCAAATAACTCATTTTTATGCATCATCGATGTTCTGCTTGACCCACAACTGGCAGACAGTTTGAGTCTGGATGAATAACTTGACCTCTGTCTGCCTCCACATGTCAAATGGAGGTAATCATAGTCATTTTCTTCCTAGACATGGGAGGATTAAGTGAGTTATCCTTATGTGTGAAACACTTAGAACGCTGCCCAGCATGTAATAAGCATAATTCTTTTATTTTTATTTCTGTCGCTATCACCACCATCATTATCATCAGCAGCACAGTAAACAGTCGGCACGGTCCTCCAGCCGCTAACCATCTGCTTTCAGCATGCTGAGCCGGTGATTGCAGAAGGCTGTTCTGTAAAGTAAGGACTGGGAGAAATCAGACAATTGCTACATAAAGAAGCCTAAGGCAAAACCGGGGGTGATTTAACAGCTCCGGACAGGGAAGGTAGCTGGTCATTAGGAGCAGACCCAAAAGATTTTTTTGTATTCAGCTACTTGCTCTGTTTTTTCTTAAAGCACGGTTGGTGTATCTTATCCTCGATTCACAGACAATTTAGGGCTAGGAAGGACTCTAACTAGACATATAACCTCTCATTTAGCACTTTATTTGGAAAGGAAAACTGATTTCATCAAAATAAACTTTTGAGTCACTTAAATGTAGACCTTGTACAAGAAAACTCAGGGAGGAAAGAACACGTTGAAGTCATCTGGACCTGCTCAAAGGGCGCTCACCTAACAATCGCTGGGAGAGGACTGTTTCCCCCAAAGATCCCAAAGTCTAAGAGGGAAGGAAGAGTACTGTGTTTTCTCCCAGAGGAGAGAAATGGGCTGGAGTGGGAGACAGACAGATAGACAGGCGCGCAAACGCGCGCGCGCACAGAGAGAGAGAGAGAGAAGTGGAAGCTCCCTATGCATCCTGCAGACTGATTGATAATGTCTACTAGGTTCAAGGGAATACTAGTTGCTATGTGTCCAAAGTGTTGAACCAGCAAGCATTCATATAAAATCGCAAAAGTGTTTGCTAGGAGGGAAGGATGTCTCAGAGAAGAGAGGAAATTCTAGAAGATTATGTGTGTCTGCACCAGGTCAAGAGAGTCCCATTTTCATGTAAGAAAAAATGGTGAAGTCAGTCCCTTTAAAAGCAGGAATCTTTCGAAACACTGAAACCCAGTCTCAATGGTAAATGTTTTATTTCATCTCTCTGAGCTTCTATTTCCTGTAAAACGAGAAGGCTGAGCCAGATGGTCCCTGCGGCTCCTTCCAGTTCTTTCTACCCAGGATCCAGTGAATTTTAAATTGGATATTACAGATATCAAAGCGCCTCCTCCTAGCCTCTGATTCTCAGATTCTATTTCAAAGAAACAGTCGAAGGTTACACCTCACTTGTGAAAGGATCAAAGTCCCTTTCTGATGTCTCTCTTGCTTTTTGTTCTCTCTCTCTCTCTCTCTCTCTCTCTCTCTCATATTTCTCAGTGTCTAAGTCTAAAACTTTATTTTAAAAGCATCCACTTGCTTCAAAATCCTGATGAACAAGTTTAGTTTAAAGCAGCCGAGTTACGGGTGGCACACTGACAGCTCAGTCACTGGCCAATCAGCACCCTCTCGGAAAGCCAGCTTGAAATAAGAAGGGTAGAAAGACACTTCAAGGAATGTTAGAAGCCAAATTGCTCACCGAGAGGCAGCACTATCATCAGAGACACCAAATGACACACCAACAGCTGGAATTTATAAAGCAGCTGTAAAGCCATAAGGAAATGACAAGCCAAGAGACGAGAGAGAGTGTGAGCAGTGTACGTGGGAGAGATGGGCTGAGGGCTACAAGTCGTCTGTCTCACTGAGAGTCAAAACATGCAGATAAAAACAGCAAACAGCATTCATTTCATTTCCACCACTTAGGCAAAAGTCCTGAAATGATTGGCAGTACCCAGAGTTTGTGGTGATGTGTGAACACAGGGACGCTCATGTATCACTGACAGGATGAACACTTTTTGGAGACAAGATTGAATGAAGCAGAAGATAGACAGACTTTTACCAAGTAATTACACTTGTAGGAACCATAGCCCAGTGAAACCCTAACAGAATGGTTCTGACAGTGAGCTTACAAGGCTGTGTTTATACTAGTAAAAACTGGGCATGGTCAAAATGCCTTGAAGGAAAAAAGAATAAATGTTTGTATAATCCTACAATGGCACTCAAAATGAATACACTTCAGTTACATGTACTAATGTGAGTCTGTTAACACCTAATTATATGTATTTATGGTATTACTTCATTTGCTTAGTATTGGAAAACATCAACCAAAACCCATTTATTTATACACATGTAGTTGATGCATGAAGTCATGGATGGAAATGTATAGAGAGCCGGCATATCCCATATTAGGAGAGTGACAGCCTGAACTTCTAAAGCCTTCCTAGAGCCAGGCATTCTGGTGCCCACCTGCAATGCCAGCATTTGGGTGGTTGAGGCAGGAAGATCATGAGTTTGTGGCCTGCTTGGGCTATAGAGGCCCCATCTCAAAAATGAAATTAAATAAATAAGGAGACTTGTTCACCTGATCTAGAGCGTTGGCTCAGTGATTAAGAGTACTTATTGCTCTAGCAGAAGACCTGGGTTCAACCCCCAGTGCCAACATATGTCGTGAAACCATCTGAAACTCTAGTCCCAGGGAACCTGCAGGCTTCTTCTGATCTTTGAGGGCACTAGGCACAAATGTGGTACACACACATACATGCAGGCAAAACACTCATACACATAAAATAATAACATAATATTTTTTTAAAAAATACATTTTTAGTGCGTGAAGAGACTGGTCCTGCAGAACCACGGCCACAGGCTCTCCATGACTCGGGGCAACAGCAGGATGTCTGAGAGGAGTTTTGATGAAGATCCAGTGTTGATGGTGTGCCAGAAGCCAGGGGCCTTGAACCAGACCCACAACTCATTGCAATGAACATTAGCAAGTAAAGCTGAGTGGACAGAAGGGTAGACTGTGTGACACACTGCAGCTCCCAAGGCCACTAAGATGAATGAACAGGTGTTGGAGAGGTGGGAAAGAGGAAGGTTTGTTTTGTTTTGTTTTGTTTTTAATTAATGTTTTTAAGTTTTCTTTTGGGGCATGTTATGGGGGCAAGGATCAGATATGGAGGGACTGGAAAATGAGTGGGATTGGGGTGCATGATGTGAAATTTCCAAAGAATCAATAAAAAATTATGTTTAAAAAGAGAGAGAGAGAGAGAGAGAGAGAGAGAGAGAGAGAGAGAGAGACTCATTCACGAGGCACAAGAGAGTTCTGTGGTACCATGGTACATGGTAGATAACTAAAAAGGTTTAGAGATATAGAAGGAACAGTTCAAGACACCCTGGAGCTGGCCGGGTAGGAAGGGGTAAAGCGTGCTAAAACACCAACAAACACATGGGATTTAGAAAGAATAAAGGCGCCACCAATGACCACACCTGGGACACCTGAAACAGCAGAATGATGATAGTAATAGGTTATAGATTATGAAGCAAGTGTCACAGGTCTCTAGGGATAAGGAAATAGGGGCGCAATGGAAACATAAAAAAAAATCACTCCTCAGCAAACACCAAAGATATTACTTTGAGGAGAGGAGACTTTTGTCTTTTGTTTTCTTTCTTCTTTTTCTTTCCTTTTTTTTGGAGGGGGTTTGGTTTGGTTTTTTGAGACAGGGTCTCTCTCTACAAGAGTCCTGGCTCTTTTAGAACTCACTATCTAGACCAGGCTGGCCTCAAACTCACAGAAATCTGCCTGCCTCTGCCTCTGCCTCCCAAGTACTGGAATTAAAGGTATGTGCCACCCTACACAGCTAGGAGACTGTTTATAGACAAAAATCTCTTGTATCCCAGGCCAACGACAAATTCCCCATGCATCGTTTGATTTCCAAATGATGGAGCAATTACTACTGTGGCAGGCACGAACCAACAAGGATGCTAATGGTGGAGATGCAGTTATTCAGTTTATCAATAGGATATCGGCATCCTCGAAAATCTTTCTACATGAGGACTTCTTAACAGTTACTCATTACAAACAGTAAATTAGTGACTTCCTAGTAGGAAAACCTGCAAACCGCCTCTTTAGTTAAAAATCAGAGTAATCCAGAACGGACTGCACTCTGTCCAGTAAAGCTCCAAACCCACACTGAGTACCTCCTGAAACGGATGCACTAACAGGAGCACAAAGTACTTCTGTGCTATTCCTACAAATGCGAGACTTGAATTTAAACAAAGAAAAACACCAGCCAGATGCAAAGTGAGAGACATTCCGTGAAATTAATGCCCAGTGCTTTTCACACGAATAGCCTATGATGAAAGTCAAGGAAGATGAAGGAACTGTCCCAGAGGCAATGCAAGAAGCTGGACCAGGGGGAGAAAGGAGTCAGTAGACAGCTCGTGGCATTTGCATAAGGTCTGTAGGCTAGTGGTGAGCATCGCTGGATGTGGTGCTAATGCGGGTACCATCCAGCACTTGGAATAGTGAGTCAGGAAAGGAATTTCAAACCAGTTTCAGATGTATAGCGAGACCCTTGTCTCCAAAACTAAAATGTATGCTATCTGCTAGTGTCCTGACTTTGATAATAGCACTGTGATGGTGTAAGATGCTAAACTGGGTGAAGGGTAAAAGCAGACTTACATTATCTTGTGACTTTTGGGATCTAAAGCCATTTTAGGATGAAATGTTCTACAAATGACTAAAATAAATATGACAAAAACACTTAATAAAGGGTCCATCATCTTTTTTCCCCATCATCTTGTCTATATCTCCCCACGTTTAAATTCAACCCTTGCACTCATAGTAAGAGAAAGCAATGAAGAATATGTAAATTTCAAAGCTGAACAAAGAACTTGATAGTCCCATTAAGCAATCTTAAAACAATGGGTCACCACGGTGGTGGTCAGGGATTGATGGAAGAAAAGAAAGACAAACTGTAGCTTATCTGCGTCCTGCCTCCTGCCACCAAGCAAAGTGCAATACCTGGTGTGTGCTTCCTGCTCGGGAGCCTGGCTTTCCCTGGAGGTCCGTGGAAATTTCTCCCCGACTGATGCTCTAATGGTTCTACCTGATTTGTTTTCTGCTTAATTCCTCATCAGCCTGACCATCTGTGCTCCAGATGAGTGTTCAGCTCTGGGAGTAATTGTCAATTTCTAGGAAAATTTGGAGAGAAATAAGAAAATCAGGTCTATCAACTAGCTGTAGGAAGACGAGATTTTAGTCCCAGACAACACTGACTATGAAGGGCATTGTGCTGAGCTTCTTGTGGAGATGTGTGTGAGATTTGGAAACACAGTGGCAGCATGATCTGGGTCTATGGTGATCATCCACAGAAGGTGTGAGACTCCATGAGAGTGTCAAGGTTTGGGGGCAGAACTCTTATTTTTCATTTTTTTTTTTTTTGCTTCTTAAGTTTAAATGTTCTTCAAGAGGTAAATATCCCAAACCAGTTTTAGATAGCAAAACTCCTACTGTACAGTCTTTGGTGGTACAAAAAAATTAAGATTGAGGCAGGATAAAGAAAAGGAAAAGTTAAGGGGCTGTGGGAGGGAAAGAAACCCCTTACTCAGGAACGTGGTTGGAATCTCTCACTTCCCAGAGACAAGAATTCCAACAGCCAGCTTGGGGGGGGTGGTCAGCTAGCAGCGTGCAGGAGGCCCTGGATCTGATCCCTGTCACGCCTCACTTGTGAGATAGAGGCAGGAGGATGAAAGGTCCAAGGTCATAGTTCACTACCTAATGAGTTTAGGCTAGCCTGAGCTAGATGAGATGCCATCTCAAAAATAAAACAAACTGAAAGGGGCCCGGCACCATTAACACCGTAGCTGCCAAGACTGCCCACAGAGAGACAAGATTCCTTTTATATTGAAATATTTTTGATAAGAAAAAAATCACACTAGCAACAAACTTTGCTTAAGATCTGAGAATATACGGCCCTCAAATGTGGCATTATTCTCTCCCCCCATGTGAACTATAATTCCCTGGGAATATCACAAGCAAGGCTTTAACCTTTGTTTACAGTAAAAACATATCTCAGCTCCCTCCTGTCATCCTGGTAGAGCCTACTTTACCTTATCAACTGTAATCCTAGCCAAGGCAATTTAGGAGCCACCCTGTGTTCTTACTTAAAACCCTTAGGAATCTTTTCAAAGTTTTTAATTAATTAATTTAATGTGCCTGAGTGTTTTGACTGCACGTCTGTCTGCGTAGCACATGTGTGTTTGTGACTGCGGAGGTCGGGAGAGAGTGGCAGAACCCGTGGGACTGGAATCACAGATGTTTGTGAGCCACCTTGTAGGTGCTGGAATCAAACTCAGGTCCTCTATTAGGGCAATAAGCACTCTCAACCCTTAAGGCATTGCTTCTCAAACACCCACCTCAACCCAACCCCAGCAACCCTGTGAGACAGAACTTCAAAAGCTACTAAAACTGTGTACATGGTATGGTAAAGAGATTTAAGTACAACCTCTCCTGAGAAGCCCATTCGTGCACATGGGTGTGTAATAAATACCCCATCAAAAGCACCTTTATGTTTCCTTTGTGCTTAAATCTAGTTATGAAATCGATTAATAAACTCCCACTCTGCTCTAAAAGAGAAAACTTCTCCAAGAATTCATCAAAATGTTATTTAAAGAAAGAAATCATTATTTTAGGGTACAGTGGAAAGAAAACAGGATTATGCTTTATTAATAATAGTGGTAAATGTGATAAAGAATCCAAGAAAGATGAGAGCTGAGCAAACCCAAGTAGATTTGATTATTAGAATGTGGCTTCCAGGCGGTAGATTGATTCATCAGAGTCCTGTTGGGGGATGGGACGGCAAGAAGCTAAGTAGGAGGGGATGGAATTGAGAGTGAGAAGGAGGAAGAGGAAGCCAGGAGCCTTGCAAAAACAGCTGCACTTGGGAGAATGTTAGAGACAAACTTGAGCCCTCTGGAAGGGAGAGGAGCTGACCTAGGGGGAGAGGGAACAAAGTCAGGGAGGAGATGACAAAGATGGCAGGGTGGAAGCAAGGGTGCCCCGGATGAAGTGAGAAACCCATTGTCTTCAGGGCAGCAGTGATGGAAGATTAAGGTATGAAAATGGGAGGAAGAACAAAGAGACACAGGAAACCCCAGCATCTGGAGTCCCCAAAAAGCCAGGTGCAAGTCAAATGCTGAAAGGGAATGTTAAAGCTGAAGGAAAGTCAAGCAGTTGGGGATAAATCGCATATGCATGGCCCTTCTGCTGTCCTTTTCCTACAATGTTGTTTACTAAGACACTTTCACATGCATTTTGTAGCTTCTCCCAATAATCCCATGATGTAACCGGGACAGATCTTACCAGCCCAGCTGCAGAGAGAAGAGAACCAAATCTCAGCAGTTTGATGCTTACCAAGATCACACCCCCATAAAGTCAAAACCAAAACCTAACGTATCACGTTAGGCCCTGCCGGGAAATAAAAAGCTACCAATGTGTGCTCTGTCAACAGAGTCATGCCTAATAATCTTATTGGATGAACAAGAGTTTTCTTTATATTTGTTATATTGTTAGGACGGGGTTGGTAGCAGATGGTAGATAGCGAGAATGGCCTTCTCCAGCTAAAAGCTGTTGGCAAGGGCATTTAGAAAGGTACAGTGATGGATGACATAGTATTCAACTTGGGGGAGACAACTGAGTCTAATTGGATGACCCAAGGGTCAAGCCCAGGCCTTGTGCTATTTAACATCTCTTATGATTCTTACACCAGGCATAGAAAATGCCAAAGAGATCCGAAGTTAATCGTTACTGATGGGTGAGAAAAACATCAGTGAGACAGAGGAAAGAAAGTAGAAAGAATTTGATGAGGTTTAGAGCAAAGAGAAGGAGGATGGGGAATCAAATAAGGTTCAAAGTGAAGAAAGGCTTTTTTTCCATTCAGAGGAAATACAGATATGCTGTAGCAGGGAGAACTCTTACCTCCTTGGAAGAGGACCAAGAGATAATCAGGAGACATGTTACAAATGACCATGCAGACAGGACATAAAACCGTCCACCAAATGATGCAGCCAAGTCCCAGAGATAAAGATGCACCGACATAGTATCATCTCCTTAACAGAAAAGGAAGGGGGATGCATATGAGAGACCCCCGGTGCGGGAAGACTCTCACTCAAGTCTCGGGATAACACGACCCCCCCCCAGTAACTCATGAGAGACCGCCCTTGCTGCAATCACACGAGGTTTATTCAACAAGACAGGAACCAGTGCATTGGGGCCGATCATAACCCATGCAGGGGAGGAGTTCAACCCCAAGTAACTGGGAGAAGGGGTTTTTAAGGGTAGAAACCACAGCCCAGTAATTTGAAGGGAGGGCATCATAGAAGATTCTGAAAATACCAGTGATGATAACAAGGGAGCAACTCCCTGTTTCTCAAGATTATTCTCAAGATTATAATCTAACTTTATCTTCAGCTAGTTCCTGAAACAGAGTCACTGAACTCGCTAATTCTAGATTTCTGATTCTTCTCTCCCTGCTTAGATTTTTGGCTCTATTTTTTCCTGCCTGGGGGTCTGGATTTATCCAGGTCTTTCATCTCCCCACTTCTTCTAGTGCCTAGTTCTAATCCTAGAACTAGATTTCAGTATCTTCTTGTCCCTGTAAAGCACTATATTGGTGGCATAACATCAAAATCTGAACAACACTTATTCTTTCTCTAATGAAGGTAATTAGTCTTAATTCATTAAAGTACTAAGGGGCCTGTATTAGGGCAGCTACCCCAAGACCCAGGATTACTGCTAATGTCAGAGAAATAGGTTCTCATCAAAAGCAAGTTGGGTGCTTGTCAAACTCATCTTCAAGCATGTTAGCTGGATGATAAAAAGACCCTAGGTACCAGCTGTACAAGCACACAGTAATCTTTGGTGTCATTAAA
>LOEQ01003854.1:6159-29360 GCA_001685075.1 Bramus lutescens
AGCTTTGGAGCCTGTCCTGGAACTAGCTCTTGTAGACCAGGCTGATCTCGAACTTACATAGATCTGCCTACCTCTGCCTCCCGAGTGCTGGAATTGAAGGCCTGTGCCACCACCTACTGGATTCATTCTTCAATTTTCAAAAAATAGACAGTTGCTTCTTTAATTATGTGAATAGTACACATTAGCCTTGATTTTAGCTTTTGACCTATGAGAACTATGAAAGGATGCTTTTGTTCCCCATCAGAGCCATTTTTATATGTCTGGATATTATTTCCCAGAGTTTATTTTTTCTTCTGTGTACTATTTACTTCTCATAATAACACAGATGGGCAGTTGCTGTTATGCTCTGAATGTCTCTGATAAGAATTTACCCATTCTATTTAATTGAAGATTTGCTTGTTCATGTTTTAGAGAAAAATACTGGTAGAAACATCACAAGTAAGCATGACAAACTCTGCACATGCTGGGTCCTTTTCAAGGTTGTGAAATGTAGTCAACTGGCCAGTATGAATTGTTTAATAAGTATCATAATAGATTATTCTTGAACCCATGATTTTTTTACCCTCACTACTGTCTTCCTAACAAAACAGTAGGCACATTTTGTAGCAAGTAAATAGTATATATTTCCTGCTCCAAACACTGACTTTGTTTATGCTCTTGAGCTAAGATCAAACCAAAGAGATAAAGGAAGGCAAAAAATACACAAAAAAGGCAATACTGCATCACACAAGAAATTATGAGGTAGGCTTAGGTTACATGAACAGCAACTATAACAAGATTCTTGCCTGAAGTTATTGTATGAGTGAAACCTGCAGTGACATAATAGCAGAAAGATAAAGAAGTTGATGAAATAAGTCATGATGTCAGTGAAATTTCTCAAAGTTCCTGGACATACTTTCCCCTGCCTTCCTGAAAAGCTGGCCAGTTGCGCTGTTGAAGAAAGCCATCGGTCTCATAAAGTATCATCAACACAGTGATTAGTGAAAGCAAACTAAACCCTATCATTTTCTCCCACATTCCACTTCTACCAAATAAACCATATCATGTAAGAGAAAAGGACCCATAAACCAAAACCACCCTGCAATGTTCATATCTGAAAGAAAAGAGGCATTGGCAGAAGGGGTAGAATACAAACTGAAAAGTTAAAATCACCAGAGAAGAAAGAACCCAAATGATTCAAAAATAAATTGTCCCCAAAATTATGAGATTCCAGTTGCTAAAATAATTGTGACACCCAATAGAGAACAATAAAGAATTCCAAATTGTATTTCTATTTAAGCATTGAGGGCAAGCACTTCAGTCTTTAGGGAAGCAATAAAGAGAATTCCGTAGCATTCAAATCTTGTTTCTGCATTCTCTCTTTTTAAAACAAGGCAACCAGACACAGGCAACAAGTTTTCTAGTTTCACAGGGCTCACACGTACCATTATAGTCTTGTGTGTACTGCTTTTAAAGTTCGGGGAGGATGGGGGAGGGGGAAGAATATTTCATCTTCTAAACTAAAATATCACATTTAACGTCATAGGGAAGAACGTCTTTCAGCAGCTAATCACCTCACACTTCATATCAGAAAGGTGAAGGAGGCAGCACAAGTTTATTGATGACCATCAAGGAGCAGTGGCTACAGAACAAGCTTCATGCTTCGCTCCAATGAACGCTCTTATAGTTGATTATAATGATGGGGAGTAGAAAGCTTTCAGTCATAGTTAGGAGGGAAAGTGCACTATTTTTCTATTTCGGTGGCAGGGATTTGTCATACTTTGGCTTGCGGCGTTCTTAGATTTAACCATTTACTTTGATGACTGTACTCTATGAGCACAGTGTAGACTAGACAGAGTTGAAGAGGCTGGGAAAGAAGAGCCTGCTAGGAAGGCAGCCCTGACATCTGAAATGTGAGTTCTAACTCAGAAGCAGAACTTTCATATCCCACCCTGGTCTCAGTCTTCCACTCAGACTAATCTAGCTTCCAAAGCCTCTAGGAACTGCTTGGACTGCAAGCAAGTCCCTTCACTCACAGCAGGTAGGTAGCTATGGCTTAGTACCGATGGTAGTTTGAGCCAAGAATTAAGGTTCTTGGCTTTTACCTTTGAAATCAGCTCAATGATAAGCAACATTCCCAATTGTAATAGTCTGTCAAAAAATCACTTTTTCCTTTATAATTGTCTGAACAACTTTGTCTATACGCAGACACACAAACACACACACACAGACACACAGAGACCCACACACATGCAAGCCCACACACATGCATGCACACACACATGCAAAAGACTGTAGTCTAATGGTTATACAAATTGTATAAATAATATAATTATCAGTGATATTCAAATGCTATATATATGTATGAGTAGGTTATATATGCATTTACTTCAGAATAATACAATAAATCCACTTAATTCAACTTTAAAATAAGGTTTATACCATAGTCAGACATTTTCTTATACTATGATACTATTTAATCTGTTTAGCAGTGATATAATGACAATTTCCATTTGTTAAAACCATTTAAACCTCTAGAAAATAATGATACTTTTGTAGTATATTTATGTAAAACAGCCTAACATTTTTAAATGATGAAAACAATAATTTATGCTACTATGAATAAAGATAATAGAGTAATAGAAAAGCTCAAATGGATGATAAAAACACCCTGTAGATCTCTGAGACGGGAGGAAAGAGAAGCCAGCGATCTAGGGGGGAACTATTTCCTCTTTCTCCTAGCGTTCCCACAGACACGTGGGCCAGGTGATCCTTCTCAACATAACATTAACAAAATGTGCTGCATCTTCCCAGCCAGGTAAGGAAGTGCAGAAAACATACTCTGTCTCTGGGAATGAAAGGGTTAAGTAGGCTTTGGAATGAATTTAAACCATGAAACCGAATTGATGTGTCTCCTATATTGTTCAGAAGCCAATAGACGCGCGTGATCCAATCCATTCCATTTATTTCTGTCATGCTGAGCTAAAGGATACGGCGCTTTCTTACTCTAATAAGTGAATAGCCCGGCCTCCCTCATTGGCGCTGCATCTTTGCTGACCTATATTTCTCTCATATGGATGAATCACCGCTAGTGAGTTCGACAGACGCTATAATATCATTATGCAAATGCCAGCTCAGTGCCACTTAGGAATCTCATGGACTGATCACTTCATTATCAGCCTTATCAGAAAATACAAGAGAATTGTGTTCCACACTCAATGAGATGGGAACCTAATTTAAATGAAGTAGTTTCCTGTCTGACTGCTCTGGCAGCTACAGTGGCAGGAGAGGAGGGCTGGTCATAAAAGCCTGAGAGCAGTAGACACTGCAGGGCAGGGCGACTGCTGAGCCGGCTTCCTGTGCTCTGCCCTCTTCTTTCTTCCTGAATAAGAGCTGACGAGAAGACACCAGGCTGCATTTACTCTGTTCACCTGCTGTCATATGCCCTTGAAGAGTGTCGGTCTTAGAATAGAAGCGGTTTAGCGCTGTGCCTGGAGAGGCAGGTTGTTTAGAAAAATCTCTCAAGCCTCAGGATCAGAAGACCTGAATTCTACAGTCTGGGATCATGGTGGGGCATTGAGTATTTTAAATTATTCCTTTTTTTAAAAAAAATCGCTTGACCTATTTAGAGCCCTTATCTATGAAATCGGGGACTTAATGAAGTCTATATTTAAAGACCCTTTTAGCAGCAACATGCTTTTCTTACCTGGAATATTAATCTAACGTGCTTTTGTTAAGCTTTATTGTATAAATATAAAAAATATGGCCATTGATAAAAACATGACTATAATAAATCACACAATTGGCAGTTATCACGAGTTCCCCTTAGAATGGCATATATAAAAGTGTAAATTTCATGCTTAGATTATGATATATATATATAATTCTCTATATATGTATGAATATATACATTATTATATTTATATAAGTATAAACAATTATATATGTATAAGTTATACACACACATATATATCCAACAAAACTAATGAACTGAGCACCTGGATTCAACTCATGACACTGACTATCACGTGTTAGGGTCCTGGCCTAACTACCCAGTTCCTGGGTTTACATCTAACTCAAAATCTACCCTCATATGCCTTCTTCCTAGAAAATTCCTACTTGCATAAGACAACCAACCAGTGGTCGCCTTACCTGTCTAATTGTTTTGTGATATAAATAACCCTGTGCTCAGACTTCATGATTTGATCTCTCCTATTGGAGTACAGTTGCTTCTTTACATTCGTCTTTAGTTGTTGGCTTCTTCATATATATATATATATATACCATAGTCACTAAGGCACATATAGCAAGGCTCTCTAAATGTTCAATCAACACAGGTCAAAACAGATTGGATGACAGAATCCTCCGGAAAGGCAGTATGGTGGACATTTCCCCATATATGAGGGCTGTGTCAAGTGGGCAATGATTCCCATGTCCCAAAAGGGGAAGTCTCCAAAAAGATAGTTCCAAGAGAGGCTCAGTGCCTATTGGAGGGGAAACTGACTTATTCTCCTCAGGCCAACTTAAAGCATTTTTTTTTTTAGAAAAACCCTCTCTAATTCAAAGCTATTTTAATATGACTGCAGTTCCAGGGGTCAGCCTGTAGACTAGAACAATTTTGATTGAACAATGACACACAATATAAGGTTTATATTTAGTCTTTTATAAGAGAAAGCTGTACCTGTGAAACAATTACTCTGAAACTGGAAGACTCCAGGGACAGATTAGGATTTGCACATATTGCCTTCAAGTCAGGGAAACACTAGAGAGTGTTCTAGAAACTCTACTAGAAAGGTTTCACCCACCTTACCAGACTTACATCAAATTTTCAGTTGTTGTACTTAGAATCCCCTAATTGTCTCAAATTTTCATCAGAGTTCTAGAGCAGAACCTGTTGTAGACACATAAAATGCCTTTATTGAAGAAATGAGTGAAAGAGAAAATAGAGAGGTAACATAAAGTTTAATTCCTTTCATTTTCGTTGAGTGGGTCTTAAAATTGAAGGTAAATATGGAGGCATGCATCTGTCAGCCTAGAATTTGTAAGGCCAAGTCATGATGATCCTGTGTTCAAGGCTATCCTTGGATACAATGTAAGATCTTGTCTAAAAGCAATGAAGTGAATTTAAAGACAGTGTTTGACATTGAAGAACTTGCAATTGTCATTCTTCGTCCTTTGACAAAGGAAAATGAGAAATGCTAAGAAATCTCTTCCTAGATTCTCAAATTAATAGAGCCACATTTTTCCTTCTCTTATACTATTATTGCTATTTCAACACAGCCAACTTTACAATGCAAAATTCCTGCAACTGGGAAAGATCATCTTTAATGGCCATTCCTACTCACTTAGGAAATCCCTTTTGAGGACAAATGTCATCAAATCACTCTCCAAACAATTATTACATTATAAATAAATATGTGCCAACACTTCTGCTCAAATTCTAGAGGCATCAGAAAATGAACATGCTGTGCTGCCTATCTGTGTATTCCTAAAATTCATATAACAATAAAAAAAATCAGTTAATCATCTCTCTCTCTCTCTCTCTCTGTCTATCTTTCTCCATATCACAGCTCAGCAAACAATCCATGTATCAAAATTGAGACGTTATGATACAATGGTATTTGATTCTGAATGATAAGCTCCCAATGGAATTTTTAAGGAAGATGCCAATTTTTAGTTTGCTTCAAAATTCCAAGGAAATAGAAATGGTTTAGCAGTTTTTCTAAGTAGGGTCCTAAGACTTAGAAAATGTGAAATCTATTTCTCTTATTCTTGTGGAAATAGGAGCCCTCTGGTCATATCCCTAGGAATTGCCATCCTCTGGTGGTTTCTAAATAGGAGGCTCATGGAAGCAACTGGTGTTGGTTGAGCACAACAGCCTAGGCTTCAATGTGCTAGGATGCAGAGGGTAGAGAAGAGGGGATAGCTCCATGCTAGTATCCTCCATATCTTGGGGACCCTTGAAAGATATTATCTTGGTTCCTATAACTCCAAGGAAATAAGCATAAATGTTACTCAAAGCAAGGAGGTAAAGAAGTCAGTAACCAAACTCCCAAATTGTACTTAAGACCTTCTCTACAGCAGGAAAATCGTGTCTGGTACTGTAAATCTAAACCGACTACCTGAAGCTAGTAAGGTCATGGATCTTAGAGGAAAATCTATAACTGCCACTTTACTAAGACAACATTAATTCTTAATTACTTCTTAATTACATTCTAAATATTTATTCTTATGAATGTAGATAAGTGTAACTCTTAACTTTCAACAAAGCAACTTCATTTTGCAACGGATGGAGACTATTACAGAAAAACACAATCAATTAAAATGCAGAGGAAAAAGTGCTTGTGTGGTATACAGCTCCCAGAGATCCATCTACAGTATCACTCCAGTACCTAAGACTTAGGGAATCCTGGACAAGGAAATGGAAATACTTTAAGAGCCTGCAGACCTTAAGTCTAATATGAGGTTTGTCTCCTAGAAATGTCAGGGAATCTACACCTATGATCTCTCACTAACATAACTGCATAATGAAGACCTGAAAAGGGGGACTCCCATAGACATGCTAACCTGGAAGGGAGAGATTTCATGGAGCCATGACTCTAGGCAAAGAATTACAAGCCCCAAAGAAATGCTGAGAGTAGGCAAAAGAGTCATCCCCAAGAAGGAGCACACCATTTGACTTTCTAATACTAAGTGGTCAGCCTGAGATCATATGCAAACAGAATATTATACAGACTGAACAAACTGTTTTTATATATTTAAGCATAATTATATATGTAACAACAATTAAAGAAAAGAGGCCACGAATTTGAAACAGAGAAAGAATCTACATGTGAGGAAGGAAGGAAGGAAGGAAGGAAGGAAGGAAGGAAGGAAGGAAGGAAGGCAGTGAAAGAATCACCAATAGTTAAAGACTCAACTCATAAGAAGAAAAAGTTCCAAAGAAGTAAGACTATACTTCCTTGAAAATGCTATACTAGTACCTCACTAAAGAAAAAATAAACTACTGTGCCCACAACTTCCAAGAACCATGGGATACTAGCAAGAGCGTAAACCTAGGAATTCGCAGAGGAAAGGGAGCAGTTTAAATACATGCCGATGGCACATCTGCACAATGTAGATGAACATGCATAGAGAACAAAATGGACATTTAAACGTGAGAAATATTGAGAATCTAAAATAGGCAATCAGAGATGCATGGCTCCAGAACATTGTACTGATGCAAATCAAATGAGTCACAGCAATCACTGAGAGGGAAAAATGCCTGTCAACTACAAATCAAGCCCTGGAATAATGTCAGCTCAGCTCTCATCAGTAAGTCCAAAGCCCAGAAACTATGGAATGATGTAATCAAGCCCTTAAAGCAGATAACCATAAACCAGCGATTCTACATACAACAAAACTGTCCTTTATAATGGGCTGTCTATTGACAAATGTTTAGCTCTGAGAATGTAGATACAGGCAACATTATATGCACTTAATAGGTTATATTTAATAATGTGTGTGAAAATACATGTATGTTTTAAACAACAATTAGTGAAGAAAAAGGTCATCAATTTAAAGAGTAGGGAGAAGCATAGAGAAAGGTTTAGAGGAAGAAAATGGGAAGGAGAATTGTAATTAAATTATAGTCTCAGAAATAAGGAAACAAGAAAAAATGACTGTGACATGAGGCCATCTCAAGACAAATGCAAACCACAGCAGTTTGTGGTAACCCAGCTAGCAATTCAGAAGATACTTCTGGGAGACTATGCACAGAGATCAAAAGGCAATCTCAAAACAACAGCACAGGAAAGAAATACATTTTGTGAGTTAGTAAACAAGCCAAGGAAAGCAAGGTAGAAGTCCATCCTGTCCACCACAGTAAAATGTCAAATATCTAATACAATTAGAGGGGGGAAAATTAGAAATGACCAACCAACAACCACAGAAAAGAATAAAATCATAACAATTGGCAAATACTCCAATAGTGTACTGAGATGTAAATGACCTTAATTCACTAGCGAAGAGACTTGTTGATTGGGTTAAATATATTTATATGAAATTTTGTTCCAAGAAGCCCACCTCACTAGAAAAAATTAAAAAAAAAATAAATAAAATTTAAAAACCAAAAAAAAAACCCCACAAAAGTAAACCAAGACCAACAGTCAAGTGATAGAAATTAGATTTTGCAGGGACTGTAATATGAAAACTATCTGGCAAAAACTATTCTGATATTTGAAAGGTAAACTTCAAAACAGATTATGCTAACAAACTAAAGAAGTCCACTATATATCAATACAAAGAACATCTGTAGCAAATACATAAACCTATAAATATATATTCTCAATGTTGAGACTTTTAATTTTATGCACAAAAATACAAGCTCCATTATTAGACAATAAAGGTCTTACAGGACCTGAAACAATACAGGGTGATTTCTGAAATGGTATTTCATTTGTATTTTAATAAAAAAAAAAGCTTAAAAGCTTGCCTGAAGATCAGAGAGTAAAACAGTTCCACTGCTCAACGTTATAAACCAGGCAGTGGTGACACACACCTTTAATCCCAGTAGCCACACTAGCTGCCATAGAAACCAGGCTGTGCACGCCTTTAATCCCAGCCCTAGAAAGGATTATAAAATGGGAGAAGACAGCTCTCAGACACAATCTCATTCTGAAGTTTCCTGGAGGCAGGATCACCATTTTTGGACTGAGCTCGAAGTAAGAGCCAGTGGCTGACTGCTTTGCTTTCTGGTCATCAGGATGTTTTATTTATTAAAATACAAATGAAATATCACTACCGATTTCAAAATTCCATTTCAGTTTTAGGTAGAACACCCAAATGAAGACTCAACAGAGACATCTCAGATTTAAAGTACACTGCAGATCAAGTGAGCCTAACCGTTGTCTGCAGACCACACCATTTTCGATGGTTACATTTCATTGTCAGCTCTGGGCATGTCTTTCAGAGATTCCAGAGAAGATTAACTCAGGTGGCAAACTCAAGGTAAATGTGGGTAAGAACTATTTTATAAGATGGAGTCCTTGGCTAGATGAAAACAGAATAAAGAAGAAGCAACATGAACATTAGCTCTCTCTCTGATCCTGACTATAGATTCCATTAAGCAACCTCTTCGAATTCCTTCTGCCACGCCTCGACCACTGTGTTAGGCTGATGCGTTCCTTATTAAAATGGGCTGTAACCTCAAACTACAGTATACTTTTTCCTCCTTTTTTTTTGTTCTTTGAAAATCTCATGGATCTTTACAATGTATTGTAATCATATCTGCCCCCTATGTTCTCCCTCTGAATTCCCTGCCCACCCCCAAGATAACTCCATTTTCCCATCAAGCCCGATTAGCAAGGTCCATAGACCACGTCTGGCTATACATTTGGCCATGAGTAACCTGTCAGTGGTTACTCCTAAAACAGCAATGATTCTCCCTCCAGTAGACACTATTCGTTGTCAATAGTTGCAGAACTGGGAGGGGGCCTTGGACCTTCCTCTCACTCTGTGTTGGAAGTTTTAACTAGCTTAAAGTCTTGTGTGAAGTCTTGTGAAGCTACCTGTAGGTGCTGTGAGCTCATGTATGAAGCAGCTACGTCATTTTCAGGGGCTAACATTTCATAGCATGCCTCGCCATCCTCCAGCTCTTCCATTCTTTCTCTTCCCTCTTCCACAGTGTTCCCTGAGTCCTGGGAGGTGGTCAGAACAGATGTCTATAATTGGGCACTCAGTCACCCATGTTCAACACTGTGAACAGTGGCTAACCCCTGTCTTCTGTGATGAGAAGAGTCTCTGATCAGGGTTAAGAGCAACACAAATCCATGGGGTGATGGAATATAGATATTTAGAAATCAACTTAAAAACATAACTACTTGGCTAAACAATATCAAAAGATTCAACCTCTTGGGTCTATGATTTTTCTAGTCACAGGTTTTGTTTAGCTTTGTGGTATCAAACATGAATTCTCATCTAAGGACCAAGCCTCAGAACCAGTCAAGGGAACAGCTGTTCATCACCAGAAACATTCTAGCTGCTATTGCACTAGTGGTTACATCTCGTCCTGGAGGTTGGATTGACAGCCCCAAGGTAGAGAGCTGAGTAGACCACTGATGTCTTTTCCTCCCAAGCAGCCTGCACAGCCCCTTCCAGCACTATGGAAACAGCTCTGCAGGGAGAGGGTTTCCTGCTTAGTGAATCATTGATCTCTCTGTATGCTGCATCCAAAGGGAGTGATGCCTCCAGCGTTAAGGTCTTGCCATCTAGTTATGGTGGGCAACCAGAAGTGACCATAGTTCGTGTTGATTATTTGAAGGACTCTGTGGCCTCCAGACTAATCGCTGGTGAGGAGGTAGCTCACAACTGGCACTGAGATTTATGTGTAATTAGCTCCTGTCCTCTGGCAACAGCATGGTTCAAACAGGCGGGGTATCAGTTCAGACACCGTTTCTGTTGTTAAAGTTTTAGTGAACTTATAACCTAGTGGGGTTTCATAAAGCTTCTTCAGATATCCTTAGTTTCGGTTAGCCCGTGCTCTACCCCTCTTTTCCTTTAGGTTCCAGCCCCTTTGTGCTTGAGTATTTGGATTCAAAGATTCTTCTATCTACCCACCCCACTCTGTTCTTTGGCACTACGTACATACTTAGCTAGTTAGTGTGAGCCGTTGCTTTAACATAGGTTAGAATCACCTGAGGAAATCTCAATTTGGAGGAGAGGGTTGCCTCAAACAAACATCTGTGGGCATGTCTGCGCAGCCTTTTTTTTTAATGGTTAATTGATGTAGAAGGGCCTAGCCCACTGTGGGCAGTACCACCCCTGGCAGATGGTTCTGGGTGGTAGAAAAAGCTGGTTGAGCATGAACCAGAGACCAAGCCAGTAGGCAGTGTTCCTCCTTCATTGCCGCTCTTCAGTTCTTGCTTCCACACTCACATGTAAGACTGGTATGCTCTCGCTAAGCCCACGGAAGGAAAGATGAAGTCCCAATTTAATAAATTAGATATGAAAATGGGAAAGTTAAAACAAATCCCAATGAAATGCAGAGGATCATTAAAGAATAGCTCAAAAACTTGTAAGAGTCAAAAAAAAAAACCTAGAAGGAATAAACTCTTGGGCACATGTGGCCTACCAAAATTAAATCAAGATGGAACAGGAAATTTGGACTGGGAATGTAGGTCAGTGGCAAAGTGTTTGCTTGGCATGTGCGAGGCTCTGGGTTTGATACTGTTAAGTTACTGAAGGAAGCACAAATCCTCCTGAGCCTTCATCCACAAAGCTGCTTAATTTCTTAGTATCTGAGTGGTTTTGGAGAAGCTGGGATGCTTCAGGTCCAGAACCTAATTAGAATTTATCTGGGCCTAGCCTCAGGCCTTTTAATAGCCATTCCTTACCTACTTCTCGATCTGATATAACACCTGTGACTAATGGCTATAAACTGTTGGTGTGTATTCATTTAATTATTATTAATAGTAATTATATATCTATATTACATAATTATATAGTAAATATATCATATAATTATTTGTTAATATAATATTAATTAGTCATATAATCTAGATTACTAACTACCAGGAGTCAAGAGGCATCCCCAAATGACACCTGAGGCTTAGAGCAGAAATTCCTTTGATTTGCTTTAATTCTCTTATCTATTTTTTTCACCAATGCGACTTTTCTTTCTTCCTTCCTTCATTTCTTTATTTTTCTTTTTTGTTTTGTATTGCTTTGTTTTGTTTTATTTTATTTGTTGAGACAGGATTTCTCTCTATAACAGCCCTGGTTGTCCTGGAACACAATTTGTACACCAGGCTGGCTTTGAACTCACAGAGAACTGCCTGCCTCCCAAGCACTGGGATTAAAGGCATGCACCATTACTGCCTGGCTCCAGCAAAGTATCCTTAAAGCACCTTAACTTATGACTTTTTTTTATTCCATTCCTAAATAAAGTCCATCAAATCCTTGCCACACTGAAACACAGAATTGGAGTTAACCTGAATGTACGTTCCCAGGCCATCATCACCCCTATTTGTTTAGAATTAATTATCTCTAATCCCACTTTGAGATGAGAGATGTTTTTATCATGTCAAGAATATCCAGCATTGAAAAGCAAACAAACAAAAAAGATATAAACAATCTAAGCAAGAAAATTGAAGGGGTAACAATAATAGCAAAAGGCACACACACGCGCGCGCGCACACACACACACACACACACACACACACACACAAACACAGGTCTAGAGAGATTCACTGAAAATTCTACCAAAAACTTTAAGGTAGAGCTAATCCCATACATCTCAAGCTGCTCCACAGAGCGGACAGGAAAGCAACACAGCTCATTCTCTGAAGTCACTATTACCTGAGAGGATACAACAGTAAAAGATAATTAAAAATAACATAAGCAAGTCTTAATAAAATTCTCAAAAACATATTTAACAACACATTAAGAATGTAACTAATTTGGTTTCATTCCAAGGATGGAAGGTTCATTCACATTAACAAACAATGCCGTATAGCAAATAAATTCACTTATAGAGAGAAATCCCACAATCATCTCTATGAAAGCCAAAAACTGCTTTGGAAAAGTTCAGCTCCTGAAGCTGAGGAAACTGGGAATATAAGAGCCATGCCACAGCATAGTGCAGTCTATATGTATAGCAGTCAACAGACAACATGTCAAGTGGTAAAAAATACAAGCAAGCAAACAAAAACCCTGTGTTTCCAGAGTAATGAAAGGGTGTTTACTCTCACTATGCTATTCATCAGAGTGCTTGACATCTTAGCTAAGACAAAAAAGGCAAGAGAAAGAGAAGTAAAGGATACAAATAGAAGACATCAGGATATCCTCATTTACAGACAACAAAAACAAGTACTATAAATATCCTAATGACTCTACCAGAAAACTATCAAATCTGATAAAAAATCTTTCAGTAAAGTAGCAGGATACAAAATTAACACAGAAATTAGTATCTTCTTTATATTCCAATTACAAACTTCCCGAGGAAAAAAATCAAGGGAGGGAGGAATCTTCTTCATAATAGCTTCAGGAAGCACAGACATGCCCGCGCGCTCGTGCACACACACACACACACACACACAAACAAACAAAAATAGACCAATCAGTCAGAACTTTGGAAAGAAAATAAAGAAAGCATAAGATTAAAAAGACTCCCCATATTCATGAATCAGCAAAGTCAATAGTTACCAAAAGCCATCTAAAGTTTTGAGGCAATTGGCAGCACAGTTCTCTTGGCAATTTTCAGAGAACTGGGGGGGGGGTGCTACAATTCGCATAGAATCTCCGAAGCAGTCCTTGATAGTAAATAATTGTAGGTATAAAAAGTACTAAGGCAGAGAGCACAGTACCAGAGATCAAACTGCATACACTACAGACTCTTATAACAAAACCAGGGAGACACAGACAAAGACAGACATAGACCAGCAGAAATAATAGAGGACTCAGGAGCCAACCCACCCAGCTACAGCCATCGGATTTCCAACAAATGTGCTCAGAGCATACACTCACCTCCTCAGCTTTTGGTGATGAGAAAACTGCTGAATGACAGTGAAGAACAATGAAACAGATAGATTCAGATCTTCCAGCCTGCAGACTATCAGTTTAAAGCACATGGAAGACCTGAATGAAAAACCTGGAACTTTCCAACGGCTCAAAGAAAACACAGCTGGAGCACTTCAAGATGGCGGTATAAACAAGAACATCCTGACGAGGACGATAAAAGAATGAGAAGTAACTACAGAAATTAACAAATGGGGTTGTGTGTAACTAAACTCCTTATCCATAGTAAGGAAAACCGCATAATGAAGGCACGGCTTATGATAGGGCACAGAGCAGATGAGATTGATATCTACAGTGTATGATGCAAAACATGAGTTCAAACAGACCCCAAAACACCAAAAAATGTCCATTGAGTAAACGCCTAAAGAGCTGAACATAGTGTCCTCAAAAAGATTGTTTGCAAGTTTTTTAATAGCAAAGTTTATAAATAAAATTAAAAGAAATATGAATACTATCCTTATTTGGAAATAATGTACTTATTTACTCTGCATCTTTAGTTATCAGAAAAATGCACCCTGAAGCTGCTTTGACTGTTTCACTACAGTCAGAAAGGCTAACATAAAAACAGCAACAACAACAATAACAACAACAACAACAACAACAGCAACAAAACAGGACAATAAATGCTGCCAAGGAAGTGAGGGCACAGGAAACTCTCACACACATAGTGAGAATGTAAACTTGTGTATCCACTCTGGTACTCTCTGTGCAGCTTCCTCAAAGGGCTAAAAATAGAGCCGCCGCATCACCTCAGTTATAGCACACTTGGGGGTGTGTGAGGGGGATGACCAGATGATGGAGAGGAAGAGGCCTGAAGGGAGCAAGGCGTGGGGGAGAGAAGAAAATGATGTGCTGGAGAGCACGGGAAATGGAAAAGCAGAGCGAGGACTATCTACTAGGAGGAAGGGGTCAGCAGAGGGGCCAGGGAGAAGGAGGAAAGCCCTGTGGAGGGGAGGGTATGAGCAAGAATCGGGTATAAGAACAGTCATGAAAACGACACAAGGAAACCCAGTACTTTGTACACGAGCCTTGGAGAAATAACTAAAGGAATGAAGAAACAAACTGGACACAAGGATGACTGGCAGAGACACTAGAGTCTCTGTTCTTGCTGTGATCCCTTCCCTTCCATCTCCCTTTTTGCTTTTCCTCCCGCTCACCTTCCAGCAGGCATCAGCTCTCTCCCACACGCCTTTCTCTGGGCACAGCCCTGCTGCTGCTGGTCCCTTCAGCATCTTGGTTCTCCCTTCAGTTTTGCCCTTGGTGGGAAATGCATCTCATCGAGATGCTGAATGCTTTGGTTTTCCAGGGTTACTCAGGTATCACCCAGTTATCTTGGAAATGATCTGACAATAAAATTCACGGGAATGTATGAATGACAATGGCTTACTAAGCCTCCAAGGGCAGTGGCTTTCTCCTAAGAAACTTCTCAGGTAGGCAGATGACAGACTGACTGGTCCTTTAATAACAGAAGGTGAAGAAAGAGCCAAACCGGGAAGGAATATTAAAGAAAAAGAGCAGAAGGATTGCCCAGAAATCCTCTCAGCCCTCTAGCCAGGGCCTAGACCTGTGCTCCACTGTTTTGGTTTTCTTGTATTAATAAGCCCTCTTCATGAGGGTCAGCTCAGGAGAGATGACAAATGGTTGTCCTGTTCTGATTTCATTTGTTGTCAAGAGAACTTCGATCAGTGACTGCTTAGCAGAGACCGCATTGCATCTAACACAATTAGAGTTGGGCAGCCCCATAAGCATCACTGCTGCCGGATTACAGGTGACAGCCTCCCATCCCCTCAAATGTCTCCATCTGCCAGAGGCAGCAATAGCTCTCCTGGTCCCAGGCAGTCTCCTTAATGGTTATTTCTGATAAGCGTAAGTGGATATGGAGGATCCCTAGATAGACACTGGAGTTAGGTTTTGTGACTTAATCATTTGATCCATTTCAAATATTTATTGGTCACTTGCTGAGATGATCTCAAGAGATGGAAGAGAGAAAAGACAAAATATTGGGTGATAAAATATGTAGGAACTATGGTCCTAGAATATTAAGGGAGAAATGAAACTCATTTGTGTGGGCCACCCCTGTAGCCCCACAGAAGGATAACTTACTGCATTGGGTTTTACAGCAAATATCTCCCCTTAATAACATAAACTCCTGTAAAATATTCAACCCCAGCTCTAAATGCCCTACAGACAAATGACATCCGTCTTACTTGAGAGAATCTTAAAACAAAAGGAAAGAAAAATCAGAGACCCCACTAAACAGTTAAAGGAGAGCTTCTTTACTGAGCAGAGAACACACAAAATTTGTTTCAGAACCTAGGGCAGGGATGGGGTGGCTGCATGGTCCAACATCCTTGACACATATTGCTGCAACTTGACAAAGATGATGGCTCCCCAGAGACGGTAATGGAAGATGTCTCAGAGAGTTAAGAGATTAGCTGATTTGAGTTGTTCCAGGGGGATTTATTTACTTTTCCTTCAGAAAAATCCAATAAGATTGTTGACTGATCTATTGCTTATTCTGTCCTTTTTTCGGAAGGAAAATTAGATCAACATTGTCTCCCCTAATTCTTCATCTCTGAAAGTGTAGTCTGCCACCTTTCTGGTGAGGAAGTACCCTGGCCTGCCTTCTTTTCTAACCTTATAGTCTCCAGCTAGAGGTATTTTTTTAAACTTCTCTTTCGACACTTTGGTTTATGTTGGTGTATTGATACCTCGGTGGGGCCCCGACCCAATGATTCCAATGACAGTGTTGCATAAGTTGTTACTTCCTATGCTAGCTAGAGAGAGTGCCTGTGGAAAATCACAATGTCACTTGGCACCATTTAGGCCTGAGCTGAATCCTCAGGATACAAAATATCTGATTGTGAAGGTCTTTATCACTGCAACTCTGCGTTTGGATTCTTCTGCCAACTGTGGTGTCAACTCTCCTCTGAGATGGCCTTTTAGATAGGTCCCCTCAGGCATTCTCCTGCACTATTCAGCTCTCTAGTTTTTCTTCAGAAGTTCCTAGCTACTGGGTCACAGTGTTTCTCCTGATTTTTATTTATAAATGGTGGGCTTTCACCTTGCTGATTTCCTTGTCTAGTCACCATGGTTCCCCTTCATTGTTCTCAAAGGCATAAGTGACTGGGATGCCCTACTCACCAGCAAGTAATTACAATGCTTCTCCAGAATCTAGTCCTTAGTTTTCATCCTTTGTATCCATACACATCTGTATTCCCATTCTCTTTTTCTCATAATCCGAAACATAAAACGTAATCTATTGGCTTCTACAAACAGCATAAAGGTTCATAGACAATATACACGACACTCGTGTCTTGAGAGTCACTTCCATTAGAAGAATGAAATGGAATGTCAGAAATTCTTGGGTATTTGAATCCTGAAAAAGAGAGTAGCAGCTCTGAGGCCCACTCTGGAGCTGATTTCTCACAGACAGCATTTACTGGGAAAGGAATCAGCTCTGACTGAGTCATTATGCAGGTGTCTGTCATAGTGATATAGATGGATAGAAAAGGGAAGAGAGAAACCATGTGGAAGTGTTTACAGATGGGCCTCAGCTGGCAAGGGGGATTGCCTGAGAGGCTGTGGGCTCAAGGGAGGACAGTTTGCCTCAGCCCCTGCCTTTTCACTAAAAGAAAAAATGGTGTGAAACCTAAGTTGCACTTCCTCTTTGTGGCCCAGTCAAAGACAGCCATTATTCATGGAGAATCTAAGATTCTTTCTGTCAGAGAATAGTGTTTCTCTTTTCTGCTATTTCTTTAAAGATGCTAAGACATTTTCCACTTAAAAAATAAACAAATAAATAAGAAGTCATTCTGTGCATGGTCACCCAGGGTTTTTCAGTTAGAAATCCTCACCTGAGAAGAGGTCTGATTTTAACTGGTGGTGGAGTCCATCGCAGAGGCTTCTTTCTCTTCTCTGAGGTCACAACTCACTTTCCAGAGACTTTCAGAATCTTGGGGCTGAATCAAAGAATCACTCCATGATTAGAGAAGTCCAAGAAGACTGGACAAGTGAAAGATCAGTGTTTGAAATTTACCCAGCAGACATCAATGTATGTATGTTCTGTTCAGTGTGATCCCTAGAGGGAAAATGATGTTTTCTCTACCCAGTTTTACTTCAAATTCTGCTTGAACAAGCACATCAACTTAGTACATGGGAAAAATAATAGGGAAACCATGAGTATGGCTATATTGGAGGTTGGGTCTAGAGTTTTCTTTCCCCATTTCTGTCTCTTTCTCTTTCCCAGTGACTCCATCTGAAAAGACCATGGTAAAGGGAGAAAGACTCCACGGCACACAAGAGTGGAATAGATGAATTAGTCCAGGAAGTGAAAGCGAGCTTAGTCATGGACCCAATGGCTGTAGGGGAAATGGATCTCTGTTTCGCACAGTGCCTTGCCACTGAGACTGCACTGAACCTCTGTGCTCTCTCTTGGAGATCCAAGTCTGCCTCCAGGAGCCACAGGAGAGCAACCCAAGGCCTCTCAGGATTGGATGAAGGGACACAAAGCATGCAAAGACCTCTTTTTCCCAGGCGGGAAGATTTACATACTCCTTGCTAGACCTTCCCATTTTCCTTCTTCAGTTTACAGAATTTCCTGTGTAGCACACTTCCACAAACTGTAGTTTAGATGTTAATGGGCTCTGGTTTAATCCATTAGCTTTATTTTTCTAGCAGTTCTACAACCTAGAAACTTCATAGTTTCTGTTGTTATTTTGTTTTGTTGTTTTTTATGGGATTTTTCTAAATCTCAGGGATTTCTACTTTCAATATATTTCTGTCCTCAGAGTCAGCTTCCCCACACCTTCTGGGCTTCCTCATACTGAACGAAATGTAGAACCTAACTTTAAGTTTACCTAAACTAATGCACTTTCACAAGAAACAAATGTGAGTAATGGATCACCAATGGAGCTAGGAACAAAATAGGAAAGATATACTAAAATAGCCTGAAGTGAAGACCATAATAATTTAATGTCAATAATTTAATGATTTAACTTTAGCAAATTTTGTCAACCACAGTCTTTTGGGGTCACTCTATAGAAAAAAATCACAGGGAATTAACAGGACTCTAACTTTGGAAGGGAGGGAATAAAAATTATGTTATCTTTTTTTTATCCTCTTAAACTATGCTAGCTATATCAGTGTATTCGTTTTAACTTTTACTGAAAACACGATGGTAAGAGCGGCTTACTGAGTAAGGAGATTAGGTAACTGCTGCTCCTATTTTCTAATCTTTTGGTATATTTTCAAAAAACAAATATTTAAATTTCGGGATTTTTATGCGATCAGTTAGACTCCAAGGAGACAGGGCTCGGGGCAAGTGGTTTAGACCAGGGAAGTGAAACTAGGAAGGGGAAGCTGTCTGTAAAATACCCTGTCAATTCGCTGGACTGCGTCACTACTTCAGAGACCTGGGAGTTAGTGAGGTGCACTCATCTGAGTCACCTCCAAAGAAGGATGCTCTGTTGGTCCAGTGTGACAGGAAGCATTGGAAGCATTAATCTCTGGCTCTTGGCCCTCTGGGAGACCTTGGGGGCTATGATGCTTGACAGGAGAAGGGAAGGCAGTATCTTGACATTCACGTAGAACAGAATAGGGTTCAAGGGACTCCTGTCTATCTAGTTCTCTTATGCTGCCGTGTCTCAGTCTTGGAGAACCATCCTCGAAAGGATGTGGATTTCTGCATATGGCTTTTTTAGAAGAATAGTAGCTACACTCAGAGTGCTGGAAATTGAATGTCTTTCAGATGCGATGGGCGTCACTGAGTTTATTTTGACCGCACAGAAATTTGTGTTTAGAATGAGTCCCTAAACCACACTTCAGTCCACATGAACCAAGATCGTTAAATATCTGGCAAATCACTTGAGTAAAGACCAGAAAAGCTCTCTGAAAAAGGCAGGATAAGTATTTCGTTTTGTGTGTTAGGAGGGGGAAAAGCAAGAATATTATGTAGATAGTACAGGAGAAGAAAGGAAACAAATTCAAACAACATAGTCAAAATGTTCAAGATAATAAAAATTCAAAACATAGTAAAAATTTCGTCTATCTTTTATATTAAAAGTCTGCTACTGAGAATAGAATTCAGGGGAGGTGACATTGCACTTAGATGGGTTTTAAGTTAATATTCCCTATAATCAAAGTCAGTTACTAATGTTCATGTTAATTTGATTTATAATGAAGCTTTTCAGATTTTAACTTTGAAATATTTTTTTGCAGAAATAGGTACTGCTAAATACTAAATACACTTACTAATCCATGTTCCTATTACATTAATTGAGAATAATTGTTATTTATTGGAAAGTTACAAAATTAGATTCTTTTCTTGATATCTTGGCTTTTAGTATGTTATTGCATTGTAAACTAATTACTTCCAATTGAAGTGTATTTACAAGCTTTTCAATGGTACGTTAAATTAATTTTGAAATATGGGATTTTATTTGTGTCTGCACTAAGGTATTAAATATACTGAGATCCTACAATTTGAATTTGAAAAATGTATCATTTAAAATTACTGTAGAATTCTTATTTTAATTTTAATAATGAAGAAAGTATTTAAATCATGTTGGAGATAACATGAATCAAAGTTTAAACATATATATTCTTATCAAGATCTATATACTATGTACAGATATTCTTAACTAGATATATAAAACATATAAATGCCTCTTTGTCCTATAATATTACTACTATTTTTTAATTATGAGATCGTCAGCTAACCTAATCTCTAAGCCAGATAATATTTGATAATAATAGTTGAAGATAGAGATGATTATTATTTTTAAAACTTTGAATCTTGGCAAACAATTTTAGCAAAATATTTCCATATATGCAATGATGGGGAACTTTGATAAGAAACAGAAGCAAACTTACTTTCTCTTGACCATGAAAAGTCTGACAGCTAATGATGAACTTCGCCATTGAGAGCACCGACAATGAATTTAACAGCAAAAAGTATATTTAAAGAGTTCCTCTTGCCTGCCAATGAATAATACACTGAACCTTATTCAACATACTATATTTCATATGCTCTGGCAAATAGTCCAATATGTTCCTGTTTTACATATACTTTTTGCCACTAGGCATTACATTTTGACAGACTCCTCTTATGCTCTTATTGTTTTGGTTTGTTTTTTGGTTTTGTCTTTGTTTTTTTTTTNTTTTTTTTTTTTTTTTTTTTTTTTTTTTTTTTTTTTTTTTTTTTTTTTTTGAGAAAGGGTTTCTTAGTTTAGCCCTGGCTGTCCCAGAACCCGCTCTGTAGAACAGACTGGCCTTGAAGTCAGAGATCAGTCTACATCTGTCTCTTGAGTTCTGGGATTAAAGGCATGCACCACCACTGCTTGGTTGCCACTTAGTTTTTAATAAATTGCTTAAGAAACCATCCTTAGAAACAAATGAAGATCTGCCCGCCAGTTTCTTCAAACATTTAAAAAAAACCAACAAAATTATTCTTCTCAAGATTGCAAACAAGTTGTCTTTCTCTGGATACAGATATTTGGCTGTTGAGATCAATCATGAACAAATGGCTGAACATCAGTAAATGTTGATCTTTTCTGTAGAGCTAATGGAAAAGTGACTTTAAATTTTACCTTCATTCATAACCCATTGTTTCAAATAAATTTCAGTGATGAGGTATTTGTTCTAAAATGTCTCAACTTTTCTAGTTTTTATTTTTTGTAAGTAGAAGATAAATACTTAGCCTTATAATATCAATGTAAATTACTTTCTTTGAGCCTTATTAATTATCAGTGCCTAGCAATACTATATTTAGACACCTAATTTTCTTTAAAAGCTAGGTCAAGTTGAGTGTAACACATTCATTTGTGTGTTTACAAGACTTTATATTTACAATGATATTATAAATGTATCAATTCCCCCGTAGATACTGTTGAAATTTTATTATATTTCTAAGTTTTTCAAATTCATATTAGCAGCTCTTCTGTATCAGACGTCTTGCTTGTCGACAATATCCCATTAACTGGCTTCTGAAGAACCAATCTGAAGATAGTCTACCAGGTGTGCTTGCAGAACCGTGAGACTGTGTCATGACATGGACAACTGGCTGAGCAGCCTGCAAACAGACAACATCGCTGCAGTATGAGGCCCCACGGTTGTCCCTACCTCTTCCCTGATCAAAAGACTGGTGGATGGGAAAGTTGAGATGACAGCTAACAAATTACCAGAAAACTACCAAATGGGAAAGTTGCTTACCAAATCATGAAGCCATCACTCTACCCCATCTGTTTGCTCTGGGCAGAAAGCCAGGCCAATAAAGCATGCTTCACACACCGAGTCTTTTTCCAAGTGGCTCGGTTCCAAAGCAGTCTCAATTGAATGCCTCAGATTGACAGGAACCAAATAGAATGTAGAATTCTGACAGTCTGGGTTATCCCAGGGAACATGGCAAATGCCATGTTTTATCTTTCCTCCTCTGGCTTCTTAGTGTAGAGACTGAATGCATACTGAAAACCATCCCATAATGGCCATACCACCTCCATCTTATCAATCACAATTAGTCTATTTTCTTAACCAGAATAGTGAATGAAACCACACTAAACTGTACATGAATGATGAATGGAAGGCAAATATCACTAACATTATTCCCCTTGAAAATTAACCTATAAGAAGATTTGTAAAACTTGCCTATAGAAATTATTCCTTTAAAACCCCAAACATACATACAAACACATACACACATGCACGCATGTGCTCTTAGTTACTTGACCTTTAATTTAATAGTATATTCAATAAATGATGTTTAGGATGCTGCACGTGAACATCTAGGAAAATGAATTTCAACTCCAAAGGTTCAAGAATCTCAAAGTAAGACCTGATAATTTGAAAGAACATAAGGAAAAAGTGGGTAAAATAAATAAATGAAGCTTTGAAAAGATTACTCAGGATTATTTCAAAATAGGTTTTCAAATTAAAATACACACTTTGTCACCATAAGCGTCTAGAAAAATGAAAAGAAACAATAAAAAGCCCTTTTCTGCAATAGTTCAGTGGAACAGCAACAAGCTGAAACAAGTGAAAAAAGGACCAATATTAAGAATATATTTTGCTTTGATGACTCAGTATATTCCTGGATTTATATGAGAACAAAAATTCCTAATAATAAACCTTGTTCATTAGCTGGAATGGCCTCATCTACTTAGCAAAGAGAAAGAATGTTCTTGGTCTATCTCCTAGTTAGCTTCAGAGATCAATCAGCCTGGCTTATGGGCATGTCTGTGGGATAATTTCTTGATTGTTAATTGATTGAAGACCCATCTCATCAGGGTTAGTACCATGTATAGTCAAGAAGACTTGGCTATATAAGAATGCTAGCTGAGCCAGGTGGTGGTGGCGCACATCTTTAATCCCAGCACTCAGGAGGCAGATGAAGGCTGACCTCTGTGAGTTGGAGGCCAGCCTGGTCTACAAGAGCTAATTCCAGGACAGGCTAAAAAGCTACAGAGAAACCCTGTCTTGAAACAAACAAACAAACAAACAAAGATTGCTAGCTTAACAGAAGATATAGAACAAGCCATGACAATAAACAGAAAACTCTCAACACGGAAATCTAAAACTGCTGAAAGATACTTAAGGAAATGCTCAACATCCTTAATCATCAGAGAAATGCAAATCAAAACAACTCTGAGATTCCATCTTATACTTGCAAGAAT
>LOEQ01003854.1:29409-49064 GCA_001685075.1 Bramus lutescens
TATATATATTTGGTATATATCCAAAGGATGTTCAAACATACCACAAGGACATGTGCTCAACTATGTTCATAGTAGCATTGTTTGTCATAGCCAGAATGTGGAAACAATCTAAATGCTCCTTGACTGAAGAATGGATAAAGAAAATGTGGTGCATTTACACAATGGAGTACTACACAGCAGAAAAAAAAATGACATCTCGAAATTTGCAAGCAAATGGATGGATCTAGAAAACATCATATTGAGTGAGGTAACCCAGATCCAGAAAGACAAATATCATGTGTACTCACTCATAAGTGGATTTTAAACATAAAGCCAAGAAAACCAGCCTACAAATCACAATTCCAGAGAACCTAGACAAAAATGAGGACCCTAAGGAAGACACACAAGGATCTACTGTAAATGGGCAGTAGAAAAAGACAAGATAACCTGAGTAAATTGGGAGCATCGGGACTATGGGGGAGGGTTGAAGGGGAGGGGATAGGAAGGGAGAGGAGCAGAGAAAAATGTAGAGCTCAATACAATCAATAAAAAACCTTCTAATTAATGTGTAATTATAGAATCAGCCTTTCAGAACTCAAAGCAGTTGCCTGTTGATATCTTGAATACGTATCTATGATTTGGTGTACATATTCTAATTTACCTAACTCTGCAAAATAAAACACATCCATTTACAAAAAATAAAAAAAAGCCACGAAAAAAAATTCCTTCATGCTCGATGGTCTCTCTTTTAGTTCCTGTCCTGACTTCCCTCAATGCTGAACTATTACCTGCATATGTACCCAGAAATAAGTCATTTCCTTCCCAAATTGATTCTGGTCAGAATATTTTAGCACAGCAAAAGAAAACAACCCAGGTCTGCTTAGTTTGAAACGCACAGGGGTGAGAGTTGAGAAAGGGGTAGTTCAGTGAAAGAACACCTATGTTGCATCTACAAGACCCTGCTTACACAGACACAGACACAAACACACAAGCACACACACACACACACACACATACATGCATGCAAGTACATACACACACACAGAGGAGGTCGGGGGAGGGAGGGATGGAGGGAAAGAGTAAAAAGTAACTAATTATTCTATATGCATTGCATATTAAGTATAAAATACTGGGGGGGGGAGTTATTATAAGAATTAGTAGAGCTAACTACCCATCACTGTACTGCTTCTAAAGCAAAGTACGTCAAGACATAATCCTATTCCCCAGAGCCTCAAAGCAAATAAAATATCTAGGAATAAATCTAATTGAGGAATTGAAAAAAAACATCTGCAGTGAGAACTTTCAATCTCTAAAGAAAGAACTAGAAAATGGAAATATTCCCCACAGTCAAGGACTAGTAGACTTAATACTGCAAAAAAATGATCGCTTTGCCAAACGCCATTTGCAGATTTGAAGCAATCGCATTCAAAATTCCTATGTCATTCTTCAAAGAAAGAGAGAAATATTAATATACAACCACAAAATCCCTAAATCCTAAAATTATTATGGAACCACAAAAGACTTCAGGGAGCAAAAACAGTTCTGTGCAATGAGAATGCTGGACGGATTATCACTCCAGATCTTAAGATGTGTTACAGAACCATAGTAATAAAGACAGTGTAGTTACTGGTACAAAACCAGATAGGTACACCAATGGAAGAAAGTAGAAGATCCAAAGGTCAGTGCACATAATTTCAACCATCTATTATTTAACAAAGATGCCAAAAACATATGCTTCAGAAAAAAAGCACAGCATCTTCATCACATGGTACTGGGAAAATTTCATGGCCACATTACTGAAGAGTTAAATTAGGTCTCTATCTATGACGAACACAAAAACTAACTCCAATTGGACAAAGAGCTAAATGAGAAATCTGAAATAGGGAAACTTACAGAAGAAAACATAGTTAATAACCTACATGACATAGGTGTAGGAAAGGACTTCCTAAATAGGCATTGTTTGCCCCAGAATTTAGGTCAACAGTTGGCCAATGGAACCTTCATAAAACTCGAAAGCATCAGCACAGTTAAACAACAACAACAAAAAAATCAATTGAATAAGGAGGGAGTCTACACATTGGGAAGTAATATTTGCCAGCTATATATATGATAGATGATTAATATCAAGAATATATAAAGAATTCCAAAAGAAAAGTCAATAAACCAAGCAACCCATGCAAAAGACTATTACACAACAGGGAGTTCTTGAAAGAAGAAAGAAAGTAGCTAAGAAATATCTAAAAAAAAAGTTGAATGTCCATAGCAGTAAGAAAAATGCAAATTAAATCAAAGCTGAGATTTTATGCCAGGCAGAATAGAAAGGATGAGCAAAAAAGCTGATAAATGCTATAGAGGATGTGAGGGGAAATAGAACCCTCAGTTTACTCTTGGTGGGATTTCACACTGGTCTGGCCATCTGTAAATCAGTGTAGAGACTTCTTAGAAAGCTAAAAATGTATCTACCATATAATCCATCTATACCGCTTCTTGGCGTGTGTCTGAGGGCCTAAGTATTCTGCTCTGAAAACTCTAGTATTTGTGGTAACAGAAAGTGTTATGTAATCTCGCAAAGGAGGGAGGCAACCAATAGTTCTATTCACTTATGGTGTCTAAAAACGACAACGACCAGCATGGTACTTAAGGGTCCAGTAGAGACACTCACCTTGGCAGTGACCAATGACTTCTAAGTAGACTTAAGGCCTGCTCAACAAGAGGGAAATCATGCCTGGCACTGGAAACAAAACCAACCATGCTAGGTTACTAGGATCATGGATCTTAGAGATGATTATACAGCTGCCACTTTACTAAATCAGCATAGTACACTACTGTATCCTAATATACTTCTGTACACAGATGAGTGTAGTTAGCTCTCACCCCCAAATAAGGAAATTTCTCATTGCAGCAGGAGACCATTCCAGAAAACCACAACTGTTCAAAATGTAGAAAACAAGTGATTGTGTGGTGTTCAGCACTAATGGATCCACTTGCAACACAAGTTCTGTACCTAAGGCTCAGGGATCATCTTGGAGTGTGTGTGTGGGTGTGTGTGCGTGTGTGTGTGTGTAAAATGACTATAAGAAGTAAAGGACCCAGAAGTCTGTTGTGAGATTGCATCTCCTAGAAATGTTAGAGGAGCTATTGCTTGTGAAGTCTCAACAGCATTGCTGCCTAAAGAAGACAACATGCGTATTACTGTGGGGGAGGGAAGCACCATGGGGTGCCACATTGATACAAAGAATGCGAAAAACTACAGGCAACTAAGGAAAGCAAGGAGTGGGAGAAAATAGTCTTCCCAAGGGAAGTGTCCTCAAACTGGTGATCCAATACTAAGTGGCCAGCTTTGAAATCATATGCTTAGAAGTAACATTATACAGACTGAGCAGATGGTATTTGAACACTTAGGAATATATATATTACAATTAAAAAAAAAAGGGGAAAAAGCCCATGATTTTGTGAGAGATCCAGGGAATTACATGGGAGGAGTTGGGAAAAGCAAAGAGAAAGGGGAAGATGAAATAATTATATTTTACTTTCAGAAGAATTATAAAAATTAAGAAGACATATTAATAAAAGGAATTTGAACAGAAATACCTTGCATGAGTAGACCATGCTGCTCAGCAAAGATAGGAGTTATTAAATAGGCATTGACTACCTCTATATGAATTGTTATTCAGTGAATCCCCAAATGCACCCATGCCAACTTAATCTCTTCCCATTGCTCTTGGTTGTAGACAGCAAGTAGATGGCAAGAACCCGTTTCAGAAGACAGCACTCTTTCTCAATGCAGGACATAGAGAGCTAAGTCTCAACTAGTCAGAAAACTCTTTTCATACTGCTTGGCTCATATAAAATGCTGGAAGATTTTATCAAGGCCTCGAGGAGCATCAAGGAAGAGGGGATGGAACGAACGATAGAGTAGGCAGATGAAGAGGAGAGATGGGAAATGATGCGTTGTGAACGCGACATAGCTCTTACACATGTCAACTCACAGCCTCTGTACTTCCCTACATAAGGCCTACTCAAGATGAAGCTAATGAAAAATGCAGCATGGATGAGGGAGAGCCCTTGAGGTCTGACCTTTTTTGGCAGTTAACGGTTATAGAGGAATGGAGAGAGCCTCTCTTCTGAGAATATGACCACGGGTAGATTGCCCAGGCTCCAGGGAATGACGGCATGCCCATGAGCATATTGGCAGCACTAACTGGTCTTTATCTTATTAGTAACAATTGCCAGGAAAAAGAGCAGAGCTGAGAGAGCGTCGGAGAACTAGGGGCAGTTGGAGGGAGGCAATAGTGAAGGGCTCTGAACAAAATACATGTACGTGCATGGCATTTTCAAATTTAATAGAAATTAATGACAGAAACATGCATCAATGGGTTAGACTAGAAGTGTATTACATATTTGCATGTATGTAATTACAGTGACTACAGAGGACATCAATTTGAAATAAAGCGAAGAGGTGTATATGGGAGGTGTTGGAGAGAAGAATCAGAAGGGAGAAATGATGCAATTATAATCTCCAATAAGATGAAAAATGCATGTGTCAAGTGTTTTAAAGTTATATTTAACTTTCCTAATGAAAGCTCAGTGGCAAGTTAGACTCTAAGTTTGAGAACTAAAAAGAAAGTGATCCAACAATGAAGTACAAGTCTTAAAGACAAATCAATAGCTTTCCCCTTACAGATCCTCTGTCAGGTGTAACACAGGTATTCTATTTAGCTTATTATTTCATGAAAACGTATTGACTGTCTTCTTAAAATTTCCTCTTCCCACGTATTTAATTCCTAAGTTGGTATATTTAATATCCTTCCGATTGGTTTGTTACCTCACTTTGCTGAATCTCAATCTCTAATGACTTACTAAAAAAAAGGGGAATAAAAATTCAAAGAGAAATATGTTCTGAGAATATTTAAGAAAACAAAACAAGATGAAGAGGACTAGAAAATAGATAAAACCTTACTAAAATTATATTGTAGAATTAAAGATGCAATGACTGAGATTACCTGATAATTTTGTAAAACCACAGCCCAAGCTCACAAGACAAGAGGCAGTTAGGGAAGCGAATCAAAAGAATACACCAATAATTAATTGCAGGTATTGAAAATGAATAATTGAGCTTAAGAGACTTTAATATCCACTTAGTTGGATTAATAAATGCCTAGAAAATTAGAAAAGTACAACTCTGGGTGTGCCTCTGAATGTTTCCAAGGATGATAAAACACTGCATGTACTAACAATAAATGTATTTATAGTAATCTCCTGATAGTTGATATGTTGACATTTGTATGAGATGAAAGGTAAGAGAAAGGCTTTAACTGGTGAAAGTAGATCACTGGTATGTGTCTTTGACAAATGGTATCTTTCCCTGACCTCGTTCTACATACCACTTTCTCTGCCTCGTGGATATCATAGTGGAAATTATTCTACCATATCCTACTTGGTGTGGTGGCTGACACTTACGAAAGAATGAGCTAAAAATTAATAATGTCTTCATTTAATTTGTTTCTGTCATGTTCTGTCACACAGAAAAGTTAACTGATGCAGAGACAAAAGTGATGGGTGAAAACAACCAAGAAGTGGATGGCTCAAATATCCATTGGAAACAACGGAATGAGTGGTATATGATGACCGGCATGTGAAAAGCTACTAGTTAAGAATTTCCTCAATATTATAGTGCGATCCCATTCCATAAATTCAAGAGACCTGTCACATTCAAAGAAAAACAAGGATTAAAGACTTGACATTTAACTCAAGAAGCTACAAGGCCAAAAGTGGACCTTGAAAGTAGCCATAGTAGCTTGAAATGAGCGACAATGAAATTTACAATTCTCTTCAAATCAGAGGCAATGCGGGGGCATGATGACACTTGAGTTCCATTCTGAAAGCACAGGGAAGAAAATGACAGCCAAGCTATGAATCTGCTCAACGACAGTATTCTTAATAAAGAGAGAAAGCATGTTCACATAAAACATGTGTTAGACCTGATTGCCAACAGTAGTACACTGTAGACAGGACAGAAAAGTGGCCTTCCAGGTAGAAATGCAATAGTCTCAGATATCAAATCCAAAGGCAGTTTACACCAATGTGCTACTTTATGAAGACTTTCTAATATTTAGTTATGCTATGTGTACCCTTTCTCTATATAATACATCTTGCAAGTTTAATAAATGAGATTTTTGTATATGCCAGAATTGGAGTTTTCTTCTATGTTTCGAACACTCACTTGATATATTATCATCAATGTTTTCAGTGTCATAACTTTGTGATAAAACTTAGAACCCAAGAAAACATGCATTTATGACTTATGTTTCTTACCAAATATTTGCTTATCTCTTTTAGAATTTTAGCTGTATCATGCAAAATCTAAAATAATACACATTAAATTCTCTGGGATACCAAATGTAAATTCAAATTAATATTTAATTCAATTCATGAAATAATTAGAAGAAATATTTATAACTTTTAATATTATTATGTTGAGAATATACTTTTTTTTCATTTTCCAGTACAGCTTAAAATTTTTTCTGCTGAAGTTCTAGAATGCAAAAGCTATATGAATGTTAGCATCCTTTCAGCATGTATTAGCCAAGTGGTCTTATGAGAACAGAAAATACCTTTAATAAGAAGTAATAATCATTTTGCTAAAAATAAGATTATGGTGTTCCTTTTTGTTAAATATTTGTATATTTACTCAAAGTCAGTTATTATCTATTACTTTTTCCTCTGTCAGTTGCACATCTGCTGAATCTCTCTCTCTCTCTCCTTTCTGTGTTGTAAGCAGCAGATGAGAGCACAGCATTCAATGGTCCTGCCTGCCTCTTACAATGTTAACAACCTTCAGCCGTTCTGATTGATTCACTGACACTCCTTCCAGCTGTGCCGTTCTATTAGTTACTTCCACTGAATTTCATTCCAACAAGCATAATATTAATTTCCAGGGGTTCCAATCATTTCATTTACATAGTTCCTTATTAAATTTTTCCCTTGTTTACAGAACTCATTACCTTCTTTTCTGGAATATATGACTCTTCATATCACCTCCAACGTGAGTCCTGTATGTTCAACCTCACAATTGGACAATGAGCCTTTAGCAACCACGACCTTAGTCTCCTGAATTGCCAGGTCCCAGAGCAGACTTAACACTTTGTCCCTTGCACATTTGTCCTTCACAGGTACTGTTTACCCCCTGCTTTTTGTTATTTTGTTGATGTTCTGTATGGTTACTTTGTTATTCATGTTTGCTGTTCCCTTTGTAGGACCCCCTCCCCCACCTCTTTGATGAATCGCCATTTCCATAGGCCTTAGGGAAAGGGTTTTTGTTCAGAAATTCCTCCTAAGGAAACTATTTCAATAGGAATTTTCAGACTAGTACTGAACGTAACCATAGCCCTTAACTCTGACAGGCAGCTAATATTCACCAGTGTGACCTACAGGTACCCTTAGAAGCCCTGAAACAAATGTTGCCCCATTTCCTGCATTTTAACCCAAGATCCTACGGCTTGCTCCTTGACATGTAATGTTTTCTTTCTTGTGCAGGGATTTTTGCACATCTCATTCAGAGACAGAATTAATGCATGTTTGACATCAGGATAGAAAACTATGCTTGTGTAGAATTTCCGATCTTGACAACAATTCTTGACAGTAATTAAAATTTACTATTTTGTTATCATTATGATGTGTGTTCCATTTTTATTACAAAATTTTCAAACTTATTTTGAAAATTTAAAGTACTAAGATCAACTAAGAAATCAGACAAAATTGACATTTTACTATATTTACTCTACCAATGTATATAAATTGAACCATTTCAAAAACAATTCAGGCATTATGATATATCATGTGGTTAAACAGTTTAGTGTAAATTTTACACAGTTAAAGACTTTCAGACAGTGTCTTAGTTCAGGATGCTATTGATGTGAATAGACACCACAACCACAGCAATTTTTATAAAGGAAAGCATGTAGCTGGGTCAGAGTTGAAGTTCAGAGGTTTAGTCCATTATTGTCATAGCAGAAAACATGACACATAGGCAGACATGGTGCCGGAGAGGTAGCTGAGAGTTTTACATCTGGATCCGTAGGCAGCAGGAAGAGAGTGGCGTTGGGCTTGGCTTGAGCATTTGTAACCTCAAAGCCTTACCCCTGGTGACACATTTCCTCCAACAAGGCCACACATCCAATAGTACCACTTCCTATGAGCCAATGGGGTGCATTTTCATTCAGACCACCACAGGCAGTGACTTTAGCTCAGTGGAAAACTGCTTACCTAGTGTATATGGGGTCCTATGTTTAATTCTCAACACTGAAAAGAAAGGGGACAGGGTATTCTTTTACATACTTGAAGTAGTAATCCCATCCTTGAATAAACCAATAGTGTTTTCCAATGACCTAGTAATTTGTTCATATTCAAATTTCCTCAGTTATCTCCCACATGTGATTATAAAATTTTTGTTTTAAGGTCCATTATTGATTTTTTTCTTCACCAGAGGAATGAGTCAATTATCTTCTAAATAATTATATATTCTCGAGCCATCTAATTGCTGCTTCATTGTGTTATCTAACATTTGTGTTTCTTTATATGGAGTTTCAGTCTAAAAGCTAGGTTAAATATTTTGGCAAAAATACTTTAGAAGTGTTGTTATATATTACCTCACATCAAGATCAAAGATCAATTATTAATAATTACCCTTGCCTATAATGATAACTTGGCTATGTGGAAAATATTAGATCCTAAAAATATGGCCTCCTTTTATAATAATTTGTAGAAAGATGAGTTAATACTTTCCAAAGTGCTTATCTTCAGAAAATCAATGCTAGCCGTGTTAGCAAACTTTAGTGATTTTTATAAACCAAGTATTTCAAATTTACTGGAAAAGACTTTCTAGTTGGTGTGATCTGCAACATTCATCTTCCCCTCACAAATACTAGGTGTGGTGGTTTGAAAGAAAATGGCCACCAAAGGAAGTGGCACTATTAGGAGGTGTGGCCTTGTTTGAGGAAGTGTGTCACTGTGGGGGCTTCACTCAGTGTGACATTCAGTCTACTTCCTGTTGCCTGCATATCAACATCTAGCAGGTCCTTCTCCAGCATCACGTTTGCTTGCTCACTGCCCTGCTCCCTGCCATGATGATAACTGACTGAACTTCTGAACTGTGAGCTAGCTACATACCTCAGTTAAGTGTTTTCCTTTCGAAGAGTTGCCATGGTCATGGTGTCTCTTCATAGAAACCCTAACTAAGACAAATAGAATGTTTGTTTCCCAAAGTCTATGGATTAAAGCTCTAACATTGAATGTGAAGGTAATTAGAATTTGAACCCTTGAGAATGTAATGGTTACTCCTTCTTTCTTTTAACTATGTGTACAGGTGTGTGTGTGTGTGTCTGTGTGTGGATATAAGTTTGAGAGTACAGGTATCCCAGAAGCCAGATGTTTGAGGTGCCTGGATTCAGAAACCCGTAGGAAGCCACCCTCTGTAGGCCTCTTTAAGGGTGCTTCCTGAGAGGTCCGACTGAAGGAGAAGAGTCCCTGAATGTGGCCAGCCGTGTTCCACTTCAGCCTTCAGCTTTGGACTGACAGAGAATGTGAGTGGAGCAGCAGGATTCATCTCCTTGCCTTTCTCACTGTCGTTGCAATGTGAGCACCTACCTCACTTCTATTCCCATGCTCCCCTGCGATAATACTCTAGAGTCTTGCTTGCTTATCATGATCTGTTGAGCTCAACACACCAGCCGAATGAACTGTTCTTCCTTAAAATTTCTTTTTTCTTTTCTTTTCTTTTCTTTGTCTTGTTTTGTTTTGTTTTTCAAGACAGAGTTTCTCTGTGTAGCCTTGGCTGTCCTGGAAATTGCTCTGTAGACCAGGCTGTCCTTAAACTCAGAGATCGTCCTGCCTGTGCCTCCCGAGTCCTAGGATTAACGGTGTGCACCACCACAGCCCAGTAAATCCTAAGGATCTTACATGTATTTCTGTCAGGTATTTTGTCACAGTAACAAAACAGTAAGTGATACAGGGAGTGGGCGTAGATGTGCTAATGAAAAGTAGAGGTCTTAGGAAGAACTGGTGTTCCTGTAAGAAAATTCACCTGACCACCACCTCCCCACCACCATACTACACTTACATAAAAAGAAGCAATGTACTCAGCAGTGGTGGCATGTGCCTTTGATCCCAGCACTAGGGAGGCAGGGGCAGGCGGATATCTGAGTTCGAGGCCAGGCTGCTCTACAGAACAAGTTCCAGGACAGCCAAGGCTATACAGAGAAAGCTTGTCTCAGAAAAACAAACAAACAAAACACACACACACACGGGGGGAGGGGGGTTGTGGAGAACAGACTTAGGGAGTACTGCAATTTAAGTAAGGAAAGAACCCTTACCAAAAGTCAGCCATGCTGGCATCCTGGTCTCTAATTTCCAGACTTCAGGTTTAAGAGCCTCTGGTTTAAGGCACATGATTTAGTTTTTTTTGTTAAGGCAGTCAGCCTAAGAGACGATCCACTAGGAGGAATCACTTCTTCCCTGAAATAGCACAGATAAATACCAAAGTCTTTTCTTTTCATTGCTATCTCTCTCTTCCCCCTCCCCTTTTCTTCTTCAAAGAGTACCTGTAATCATTACCATCAGTGGTAATAAACTTGGCCTTTTTCATTGTTGATCATTCTTCTCGATGACTTGTCATTAAGTAAGGAGGGAAAGATGTACTCAGTGCAATCCAGTGAACTATAAACATTGTCTGCAAGCAACTCTTTTTGTAGAGACGTAATTTGTAGGTGTTTTGCCTGTACATGGGTCTATGCACTGCATGTGTATAGTGCCTGCAAGAGCCTGCATAGAACCCTGGATCTTCTGAAACTGGAGTTAGAGACTGGGGGTGGGAATTGAACCTGGATTCTCTGTGAGAGCAGTCAGTGCTCTTTGGCATTGCACCACTTCCTTGTTCTTTTGCACATAGCTAGCTCCCCATGCTCCAGTTTGTCAATGCGAACAAAGCCCTACACGGTGATGTCTCACTCTTATCATGCCTATTCTAGACTCTTGGTGTATTTTTGCATTCTGGTACAAGAAGAGTACAGACTCAATTTATATTTTCCAATCCCAGATCTAGTATGAGTCATTTTTGCAAAGATCTGTAATTCCTTTGAGTAAGGAATCCATGATCTGATTGTTAGATGTTTTAACTGCTAATTCTCTGTTAGGGGTGTTATTCAAGCATTCCTAGACTTTACCCAATGGGTATAGTTAGCATTTTTTCCCATGACAATACAAGTGTCTCCAGGTGTTGCTAAATATCCATAAAGGACAATGGCACCCCACTGGAGATACAGTAGTTTACAAGAACAAATGCAGTGCATGAGTATTCTTCAAAGCCTTGATTTGCTCCTGGTATGGGAGGTCCTTCTATCTCTGTGTTGTTTTTATTGGTCAATAAATATAGAAATGTCCTTGGTCTGTTGGTTAGACAGAACTTAGGTAGGCAGGGAAAACTGGACTAAATGCTGGGAAAAAGAAGGTGGAGGAAGAGACACCATGGAGCCCCTGCCAGAGTCAGATATGCCAAAATTTGCTGATAAGCCACTGCCACGTGGCGATACACAGATTAATGGAGATGGGTTAAATTAATATGTAAGAGTTGGCCAATAAGAAGCTAGAGCTAATGGGCCAAGCAATGATTTAATGAACACAGTTTCTCTGTGATTATTTTGGGGCTGGGCAGCCGGGAACCAACAAGCGGCCCTCCTCCTACATGCTCCCTTAACAATATATACCCACAGGGGTTTTCCTCAGCATCTACTAAGGTCATCTGGCCTCTATAATGCAACAGAACAGGAAGACCATTTGACATTGTTTATTGCTGGACAGAGAACACATTTGTGCCTATGCTCATTCCGATACCTGGATTTGTATCTTCAAGATAATTCCTCAAAATAAGATTTCTAAAATTAAAAGGAAGCATGCCATGCAACTCTGTTTTATGTTGTGAAATTCTTCTCCACAATGTTTATATCACTTTTCATTGCCTCCTGCATGTGTGAGAATGCTGTTTCCTAACAGCGTGCCAAGACAACTGATCTCATTGTAGAACGGGAGGGTGGGAACTGAGTAGGTAGCCCAGGCTTCGCTAATCTGGTAGCAGAGGAGTGGTTGTTCCCAGCAGTTCTTTGGACTTCTCTTATTTGACCGAAATAAAAAAGATTGAGCTTTTTATATTTGTGGATCAGGGTTGTATATTCCTTCCTAAGAGTTCCAAATTTAAGGGTTTTGACTCTTTAGTGTTTCTATTGGTTTTGTTTTAATTATTTTGCACCAGTGTTTTAGGTTTTATCAAGTCTATTTTTTTTTTAAAAAATGTATTTGGGGAAAATTTGCCCAAGTATTGCTTAAAATCATATTCATAGTTCTGCTACATTCTAGACACCCCACATTGTCAAATGAGTGCGTGAAGCTCAGACTAATGACTGCATGAGTCCAAAAGTACAATAGTCACTACACACAATTGAACAAGGCATGGGAGAAGGCATGATAAGCCAGAAAATTGAAGTCAGAATCTTTAAGTATTTTTTAACTGGAAAACATACGAGCTTCCCTGCGGGGGTTTCTGTGTTGAAGACTGAAAGACTCTAAGCACTGAAACCTTTGCAAATGGATGACAATGCGGATAAAATCCAAAGCTTGAAGATACTTAAAGGACACTGGTACCGAACTGATTTATAATTTACCATGTGGTGTTTCTAAAGTATCATAGTCTCTAGACCTGTGATTGGGAAACGTTAACTTGGGAGAAACTTAGACATTAGTTTTTAACCCAAGTGACTTATTTGACATGGAAGAAAGCTAAGCTATTTTTCCCATTTGGAAATGACTTTGAGCATATTTATTCTGATTTCTACCAGTTCCTCCTTTTCTGTGTCAATTAACAAGTTCCATTTCATCCTCTTTGGATACACTTCTGCCTGTTTCCCCCTGTGGTGACAACTTGGAAGCTTATATTAACCAAACCTGTCTGGCTGTATGACCTCCCTTACTTCCTGGCACACCATGTAAAGTATTGGGCTTTCCCCCCCATTTTACTTTTTAAAACTTTAAAAACAAATGGCAATTTATTAATTACCTTTCTCTTATCTATGACAAAATGCCCAATCAGCTTAAAGGAGAAGGTGTTTATTTTGGCTTCCAGTTTGAGGGTATTATCCATAACAGTAGGGAAGACAAGGTCCCCAGAGCATGAAGAAGCTGCTCACATTCCTTCTACTCAGGAAGCAGAGATGAATGCTGATACTTGGTTTGCTTTCTTCTCTTTTTTTAGTCCAAGATCCCAGTCCTTGGAATGGTGCTGCCTGCACTTAGGGTAGGTTCCTCCACCTTATTGAATGTAATCTAGAAAGTTCCTCACAGACAGGCCTAGAACTTTGCTCCTAGGTGGTTCTAGGTCCTAAAGTAGACAATCTTTATTGGCCATCAGAGACGACAGTTTATTACAGTGCTTGTAATTGGTCAAAAGGGAAAGCAGTTGCCAACTCTCTACAGAGGCCTTGAAAGAAGAGAGGGTGGAGGGAAGATGTCATCATAGAACCACGAAGTGTCAAAGGTTAAAAATTAGAGGGGTTTTGTAGGAGAGAGTGCAGAAGTGGATTTTCTGGCCAAGGAACTAGAGGACTTTGGGATGAGGAAAAGTTGCTGCTCAAGCTGCCACTGGAGGCATAACTTCTTCTCACAACAATGCTGATGTTAAGAGCATCAACCTCTCACTCACCTTTCATGGTCAAGAACTGGCTGGTAACACCAAACTGAAATTGAACTCAGGCCATCATTGTGGCCTGACTGGTTTAAATGGTATTGTAAAGTCCGTGCTGCTCTTTGTTACAGAGAAATACGAAGTACTCACCCTTTAGCACAATGACATCTTCCATCTGACTTAGAAGATGCCCCCTAATAACAAAACACCTTTTCAGTATGGGAAGTGGATACAGCCGTGCTGAAAAGGAAGGCTCAGTGGTTCACTCTGAGTGTATAGAGTGTGAAAGAAACACAGAGCTCTCGAAGTATGTGGAGAAGCTGGAAGCTGATAAAGCCAACAAGACCAAGAGGAGGATCTCACAGATCTTACACTGATCTGTTACACATGTTGCACAGCTGACAAGAACAGCAAGAAGCTGAATGACTTTGGCAGGTGCTAGAGATGAGGGCCACCCCTGCCAGATACCTCTTTACTCACACCTTCATTCTGCTTCTGGACAAATCTACCTGCATCCTGGACCTGAGTGTTTGTGTGTGTGGCTGGAAAAGGGGCTAAAGGCTTTGGAGTACATACTGGTCCTTGTGTCCTGTTCTCAAGATTTTCTGAATGGGATTTCACCAAATTATCCATATGCACACCAAGACCTGAAGTATTATATAGGTAATCATGAGCATGTATGTAAAGTATATACAGACACAGATGGAACCAGGGAGAACCAAATGAAGAGGTTTCACTGGGACCAAGATCAGATAGCACACATAAAGAATTGCATTGCCAATTTGGACCAGCAGGCTCAAAGCTAAATGCTACAGAAAGCAATGGCATCAGAACTTATAGAAAGGTCTTGTGAGCCGCAAGATATTGTTATTTTATTTGCTATCATGTCCAAGATCCAACTACTCATCATTAAGGTACATAGCATGAACTTCAAGTTAGCAAAAGATAGTCCTAGCATCTGCCATGATCTAGAATTCGTTATTGGTCTTGACACAAGAGAGCTTTCTATAGGGAGGTCCAGCATTTTGAGGCTGCTAACTGGAGAGTTGCTACACACAGATGGAATGAAACAGTGCCAGTTTTATGTCAAGATATGATATTATCATCAGCACTCATAGGAGCAATTGGACTTAGTGTTTGGAGTACATGATGAAATGCTACCCAGAGATCAAGAGGTATATAATGAAGATCTCTGGGTAGCGAAACCTCACTAAGAAACAGCAGCTGAGCCCACTCTAGAACCTATTGGGGGCAGAAGTACTGAGTTCACGTGCCCTGTCTGTTCCTCCTCCATGCTCTTTCTAGATAAGTCTTCCAAACACTTGGCTATCAAGACTATTGATGTCCCAGCAGATGCTATTAATGAGTTTGACAACAGTATGATGCCAATCAGCACAACTTCAGACTCCTCCAGCAAATGACCCAGGAAGTTTGGGTCTGTGAGAACCAGACAACTGAAGATATCCTGACCAAGGAAGAGTACTTCAAGTCCAAGATGATAGGTATAGGGCCTGGATCACCAAAATGATCTACAACGTGTAAGCTTGTAGCCAAACTAAGGTCAGGAACACCTCCCAGAGACTCAGTTTCCACCTGCCCAGCTGCCCAGGACAGGGGGTGCTAGAGACTCACATTGCTACCACAGACTCAGCCTCTGCCTCCCTCAGCTCTTGCTGCTGCGCTCTTATCTCCAGCTGAAGAACTTGCTTGTTTACCCTTCTTTCTACTTGGGTTTGTCCATGTCCTAATCTGGATGGCTGTCTCTAGTCCAGCCCCTTGCCAGTTGCCTTTTCCTAAAAGACGCAGCCGGAGATACCTGGTTTAACACAGGGGCCAAGTCCTAGTTTGGGCTGTGAATGATCCAAGTGCTTCATTTTATGGTTTTTGATGATATTGTAGGAATGATCTATAACCCACCCCACCTTTCCTTGTTTCTTCAGGTTTGGAACTCTGGAATGTGGCCATTTAAGAATAATATTTAAGTTAGTGGTGGAGCTTTTAGAATCTGTGTCGTGTAACATTTAAATCAGTTAAATAAATGCACACAAGAATAATCAATAAATGGGTCAGTAAACTGAACAATCAAGTATCAAAAGATAGAATTGGTCAATAAGTAGTTTTTAATGTTCAGCATCCTTAGTTACTTGATTAGTATTTCTTGTCAATGTGACAGGATCTAGGAACTAGAACCCTCTACACATTAAGGTTCACAGTCACCTAAAAGGTTATTTATATTAAGTGAGCTCCTGGCAATGACAGTGAGGGATTGTTTTGATTAAGCTAATTAAGATAGGAGGATGCATCCTAAAAGTAGGCAGCCCAGTCACTGGGCTCAGGTCCTCAACTGAATAAGAAGAAGGAATCAGCTGAGCACGAATAACATGATAAAGCTCCTGCTGCTTTGCCGTCTCAGCCACAAGCTACTCCACCCTTGAACTGTGAGCCAACTAGACCCTTCTTTCCTTGAATTGTTTCGGTCAGGGTGTTTTATCACAGCAAGCAGAAAAGTAAGTAGAACCCTTAGTCATTATGAACAATGTCAATTAAAACTACTTTTAGATTCTATCTCTCCCCAGTCAGAACGACTATTATTGAGGAAACAAAGAAAAAAAATGACCAGTGTTGACAAGGATGCAGAGCAAGAAGAGCTGTGACTCAATACTGGTGGGAGTGGAAACTGGTCCCTTTTAGCTACGAAAGTCAGTGTGCAGGTTTCTCAAAAGATTAAATATAGAACTACTGTATGACCTAGTCACACTGTTCCTGAACCTATTTCCAAAGGACTCTATATTCTTCCACTGAGATATTTCATATCCATGCTCACTGCTGCTCTATTTACAAGAGCAAGGAGATGGAATCGGTGTAAAGATGCACCCACAGATGAATGGCTAATAAAATGTTATGCATACCGTGTAATGGAATTTTGTTTAACTACAAGGGAAATTAAATTATAAGATTTTCAGGAAATGGATAGATATGGAAAGTATTATCACAGATGAGCTATCCCAGACTCAGAAAGACAAATACTGCATGTTCTCTCTCACATGTGGTCCTAGCTTCTAAATTTTATGTATATTTGCAGGAAACTGAATATGGATATAAGTCACGGAACTATGAAGCGTCCCGTGAAGAGGGAAAGGGGGCTGTAAGGAAGGGGATAGGAAGATAATAGGACACGTGAGAGATGGAAGTACAAATGAGAATAGTGGGAATGAAGGGCTGCAGGCGGGTGGAGGGAAGAAAGGGGTGGGAAAAAGATCTCGGGGGAAGCTCATTGAAACGGAGTATGCTTGAAATTGCCTTCATAAGACTTGTTTCTTTATTTACTAATTGAAACAATAAATAAAATTAGTGCAGGCTGGATTGATGTCGACAGGGCATCTGACTTCTATGTTATTTGGATTCAGGGAACCCCTTCCTGGCCTTTCTTTCATCTGTGTCACAGATGCCATCCTCTTTACCTTTACTTGTTGCTATGGCCTCCCCGCAGACTTTGTAGCAGTTTCGATGGTATGGCTCTTGATTTCCTCTGTATCTCTCCTTCTCTCCTCTTCCCCCCATCTATTTTAAGTTATAGGAAAGGCAAGAAAATTGCAGCCTAGAGGCTTCAAGATTTAACATTTTCACTCTATGGAAAGCATGAATCATCTACTTGGACATTTAAAGGCATATTTCTTTGTTTCTATTCCCAAAGAAATTGTCTTGATAGAATAAAATAAATATAAATTTTTGATATTGGCTCATTTTAGATGTTCTCTTCCTGTTTGAAATTTCCTCTGAAATTCTGTTCATCTGCAAACATGTTTGTAACATGTGCCCAACAAACTAAAATAAGACATGACTAGTAAGGTAAAATCTTCAGTATAGAGCTCCAATTCTTGACCTTTGAATTTGGTCTTAGTTAATAGATCAGTTCAATCTGTTTGCTAGCAGATGCTGTAGACCTCATTCAAAGCCCGGTTCTAAGAGAGCATTTTGACAGTAACACATTTCCATGTAGGCATTGGCAAGATCCCAAATCATATGAAACCATGAAGGCAAAACTCTGTATCATTATTAGATGCTACATCCTCTCTGAAACACATTTTTTTAATCATTTTTAGTAAATCTATTTTCCAAAAACATAATGGAGTCTGACACAAAACCTGCCTAGGAGACCTACCCACAGTGAGGGGTCCTGATATTTTCCATTTCTAAACAGATCAAGAAGTAGACTAAGGAAGCTAGGAAGGATGACACACATCTAATCCAGCTGTTGCTATTCTGAGATGAAGTGTTACATGCCTTGGTGACCTTTTCTCTGCACTGTGTCTGCTGTTTCTGTCTTACGACATCAGATCATCCAGGTAGAGAAGGAGGCATAGGGTGGCTGTATTTAATTCTTACTACTGAGGGCACAGAAATGGACTATTGTAGGTAAGTTATGAGGGCTGGGACCCAAACTGCATGTTGATAAACTATGAGATCCTCTTCGTTATTTTGTTCAACATTCTTTTAAACTTGTTTGCCATCACTTTTAGACAGGGTTGAACGTTAGGGCCTTGGGCGTCTCATTCCTGTTACAGTCTTCTCACCATCTTTCTCCACACTCCTTGCAAGTGCAGTGACAAAACTGATCAGCAGCAAAGAGAAAACAGTGAATGCTAATGGCCAGTTGCCACTCTACATCATGAATAAAAGCAGCAGCTAGATGCAAAGTTGAAGTCAGCACAGCCAACATTTAAAGCAGGTTGGGGGTTATGAAGGGAGGTTGAGAGAGAGAGGAGAAATGATGATGAGTATAGTTTTGAGATACCAGGAGAACCAGATACACATATGGAATATCATATAGGAATCGAAGAATTAGCATGGGAAACACACACACACCTGCAACATACGTACATGGACACTCAAGCGCACACACATGCATGCATGCATACTCACACACATGCTCATACATGCCAGGTCCCAGGGAAACTTCTGAAATCATTTTGTGATTGAAGATTTATTTTGGGATCCTTAGACAACCAGAACTTCACAACTGATGCTAAGTTCCAGATGAAAACAATCCAAACTTAGAAAGACTCTGGCCTACTTCAGGGTGGCTTGTTCCCTATAGACACAGTAGGGCCTAGATGATCAGTCTTCTGAAAAAAAAGAAGGGGTCACCCTATATCTATGTATTTAGGTAGGTTCACATATCTGAATGAGATCTGAAATGCAAAAGAGAGCCTGAGTTTCTAGAGAGTCAAGCTACACAAAGAGCGAAAGGGGAGAAGAGAGAGAGCAGGCTGTAAACAGGGGTCTTACGTTTCTTTCTGTTGTCTGTTTTCTTTCCAGCTGCTAGTGGTTCCACTGCTACCATTGCTTTGAATTTCATAATAAAACTGAAATGCTGCCAGCAGAATCCCCCTTCCTCCCAGAAACTTTGCTCCCTCAGCTGACGATTGCATGGACCCAATGCCTCCCTTTCACTGTTTGTTGACATAATTAATATCTCTCTCTGTGCTATTTTTCTCACTTCAATTATAAAGTGATCTTCTCCAGGGACCAGAATTCTGCTTGATCGTAAATTCAAATGAGTCTGAGGAGAACTTCTCAGTTAAGGTCCACTGTATAGACATCTAGCTGCAAAGCAAAAGACGGAATTCACAAATGGCAAACAGCCTCATCGAAGAGCCCAGAGAGACTTCATCCAGAAAGTGATGGGAACAGATGCAGCATCCCACAGCCAAACATGAGGTAGAGCTCACGGAGTGCTGGAGAGGAGCGGAGGAGGATCCGAGGAATCAGAGGGAACAGGGATGTCAGGAGAACAAGGTCCACAGGCTCAGTTGACCTGGACACATGGGGTTTCCTACAGATCAGGTCCTCTGCATATACGTTATGACTGAGTAGTTTGGTACTTTTGTAGGACTCCTAACAGTGTGTGTGTGTGTGTGTGTGTGTGTGTGTGTGTGTGTGTGTGTGT
>LOEQ01003854.1:49269-74372 GCA_001685075.1 Bramus lutescens
GCAGAGGCAGGCGGATCTCTGTGAGTTCGAGGCCAGCCTGGTCTACAGAGCGAGCTCCAGGACAGGCTCCAAACCTACATAGAGAAACCCTGTTTCTAGAATCCAAAACAAACAAACAAATCGACAAGTAGAAAGATAAAATGGTTAACAGAAAGCCAGGATTGGTGGTGCAAATGTCTTTGTAAGTTTATCCAGTTGGCTACCAGGCTGCTGCTGAGCTCTTTGTTATCTCTGGTGGCTCTGGCTTTTCACTTTAAAATGCTCTCCTATAAGTGACTAAGTTGCCAATAAACAGTCTTATTTGGACCAGATAGTTGTGCTTCCCACGATTCTCTCTGACGGTCGTAATGACATGCTTTAACACAGCATCCTAAGAAATGGAGTCGGTTCTTCTGAGACGAATTTTGGTTGGCACAAAACTGAATGATATCACCCACTTGGTTTTGATTATAGCTTGGGCTAACTTTGTGATGAGTCCCCTGGATGCGATGAGGGGAAGGGTAGATGATCATAGAGTAAGAGACAGAAAATGGTCAAGATTGTTCTAGCTGTGAACTCACAGCTTACAGATTCTTAGTTTTACCTTCTGTAGCGGTGGGAGACACAAAGGAAGCGGATGAATGCCCACTAACAGGAGAATAAGCCAAAATGGAGGATGACAGTTGATCTTCCTATAAAACTACACATTTCCATGAACTTGATTAACACGGTTTCTAATCTATTGGTGATGCTAAGCCTTTTAGGTGAGATCTTCACCTCCAAAATTGGTGCTTTTGCCCAAAAGAGATAATTTTCACACATCTCACTCTAAATCCAGCAGTGAGCACAAGCTGCCTTTGGGTAACAGAACATGATGTATTTGTTTTTGCTCGAGCCTGTGAAAAATGCTGTTCATATAAAGATCTTCATTCTCATCTCCTCCCACCCAAGGGCGCATTCTACTCACAAAGAAGGCTCTTCACATCTTCAGCCTAGCAGGAGGATCTGGTATTTTCTCCTCCCCCTGTGTTTTGTGGAGTTCATATGCCCTGCAGCCTTACTCATGGAGAAAGTGGATACTTTTCCGACTTTATCTCTGGGACTCTGGCCTCACACCCAGTGTGAGTCTTGGTTTGCATTAGCAGTTATATCTTCAGGACACGCAGACATCATGACTTCATTAGATTCAAGCCCCAACAGAGGCATTGGCAAAGTAACCTCTCTGTTGCTCTGGTTCTCTCAAATGTCCCCAATGTACCAGATGTTTTCTTCAATTGCTCACTGGCTCAGTGGGTTGGAAATCAGTGGGGCTTGGTGGTGAAGCCAGAGAGGGCTCTTGCTCTTCTTCCTGTTTCCTTTCATCAAAGCCCCCTGCCTCGTCTCTGCATTGACAGGCCTATCTTAGTTCCTTCTTTCTATGACAAATACTGAATCTCAGCTGTAAGGTTTTAATTAGTCCAAGCACTGTCTCCTGGAAGCTGTTTCATTCTCCCTCGCTCATAACCTCAGGGAGAAACTAACATTCTCAAGAAAAGGAAACAAGAATAAGACAGAGTCTCCCTGCGGTTTGCAATGTCTCTTTGATGCCCCGTTGCAGGTGCACAGACTCAGCAGCCAAGCTTCAAGGAAAGCTTCAGACTCAGTTCCTGTCAGTGGTGCTTGGACAACTTCCCCCTCCTCTTTCTGGGAAACTGGAAACTTTAAGCAGTATTTACTGAACAGACTTAGCAGTTCACAGAAACCTTCAAAGTAAGCGAAATCCATTGGCTTTTCGTTGAAATGTCTTCTGTTTCCCAGCCCAGTGGAAGAAATACAGAATAGAGTAGAAATAGCATTGAATGAATGGGGTTCATTGTAATCCCCTCTACTGTTCAGGTATATGATACTAGAAAAAGTGGTTACTATTTCTGGAGCCCAGTTCTTCATCTTTGAGAAAAATGAAGTGATGATGATTATAAAGTCTACCATCTTTATGATTGTCTTTTACTAATTAAATGAATACTTCTTGCTTGTTCTTTGTAACTTATTTCAGGCTAGATTCAAGAGACATGAAGAATCCAAAAAGTGCATTACTCTCCATATTTGAAGTGTATAATCTAATAGACATAAAACTCATATGATCATTCAGGGAGTATATTGCATGATACAGGTGTTAAAATCGAGATTCCTGAAAGAAGAATTCCTAATTCAGATTGTGGAGAGAAAGTGGGCAGAAACTACTGGACTTTTAACCTGTCCAGTTCTCAGTCATCTAAGTATTTTAGCTGCTAAAATAAACCAACCTTAGAATTCAGTAGCATCCCACAATGACTTCACATCACACAGGGTTTGTCTGGCTTTAGTCGGAGAATTCTGCCACATAAAATGCCAGACTCCCAGGGGCTTTCTGTTACCTTTTTAATTTATGTGCATGAGTGTTCTACCTGCATGTATGTATGCACACCACATGTGTGCCTGGTGTCTCATCGAGGTTAGAAGAGCTCGTTGGACAGCCTGGAATTGGAGTAAGTGATGCTTTTGAGCCACCATATTGGTGCTGGGAATCCAATCTGGGTCCTTGGGATGAGCAGAAAATTGCCTTTACTCATGAGCCGTTTTGCTAGTCCCAGCCCCTAGGATGTGCAGGGAAGACAGAAGAATCAAATCCCACCTCACAATTCTTAATCCCCACTTTACTGTTCAAAACTATTGAACTACTTACACCCGCTGACTATTCCTTTTATTTCATTTATCCTTATCTCTACTGTTGCAACATCATTCAGAGAACAATTTATCCCTCTTTCCAATTAGAGAGCTCCTACTCTGCTCTTCACAGAACACACATGCATGAGCATAGAATTTTTACATGTTATCTATGTTTTCTTGACTCTCTTCTTGTTTTTATAATTATACATGTCATGAGTTATACAAAATATAAGTTGAGCAGAAGTAATAAATAAACCGAATACACATTTTAATATTTATAGGACAGAGAAAGTTTTCGAATGCTTTGACATAATAGAGTTTTAACTCTAGGAGAAATTATAAAATCAAATTCAACCTGGTAATGAGTTTAAGAATTCCCTAAACAAGTGTTCTTAATGGATAACAATCATGCTTGTCCTAAATGTTGTAATTGGAGGGATGGGTACTGCATTGTGTTCTATTTTGGAATCTTTAACATTTCTCTGAGACTTTCTACCTGTGTGGTCCATTCTAGTCCTCGAGACCATGTTTTTTTCTTCACATTAAACATCACTAAATTATGAAATGAGTCTTTCTTGCTCTCGTTCTCACAAAGGTATCCTCCCTGCTTTGTGTTCACTGCCATGGCTTTGGGATCCTCTCTGGTCCTAGATGCTCCAAGATCTGCTAGATGGGAACTTGGCACGTAATCAGAAGCTGAGAACCAAAAGAGAAGAGTGTAATTAGTAAATAATAAAGGTCTCTAGAAGGGGAGTATGCCTCCGCGGGCAAGAGTTATATACTTAGATTTGAAGGAAAGGAAAAGATAACAACTGAGTTGTTCACAGCTGAAGAAGAGAAGAAATCAAAAGTTGAGTTCCATCAAGTTAGAGAAAGTTACGTCTATGGTTAAATTGTCAATCAAGGAAGGCATACAGAGGAACTAAATTACGTTTTGTCTTATGCATTCTTGTGCTATTTTCCTTCCTGATTTCTTCTATGTTTTAAAAAAATTCAAAAACAAGTTAAAGGACTGTTCTTTTGCTTTTTCAGGGTGCAATAATGCTTCCTTTCTCAATGCTGTTTTTATCATTATTCAACAAACTACTTCTAATTTATAGTTTTCAAGTCTTCAGTCAGTCTGGCAACCATCAGAATAAAGCAGCTTGGGTTTCTCAGGTTTCCCCATGCCTTCTGCCACAAAAGAATGCAAGCTGGTCCCAGAATAATGTTTTTGGTTACTGTGTAGATGATATGCTAAGTCCTTCTTCACTCCATACGTGAAGGTTGACAACCAATTCTATCTATGGTCACACTGCAAGGTGGATAAAGTCACAGGTTCTGCCTGAACTGAGACCAATGTTCTTCCCAGTCCTGAGTAAACTCTTGTATAACTTCTTCATCTATCTACCAACTGTGGCTTCTGTGAGATTCTCATAGAGAGATGATAGTGACATTGGACAAGAGCTTGGGAAAATGTGGACACCATAGAGCACCCAAGCAAAAATTCTACTACTCTAGAACATCTAACCTCTTTTATCTCCTTTTTTTATTTACTGTAGAGGTGGTTCCCCCTTTTTTCATGACACAGTTTGAGATGTAAATGAAATTATGATCCTCGAAGCCTGGCATCACTCTAATCCAGATACTCAAACTTTATGTTTGTTTTCATGCTTATTCCTGCTGTAAAACAAACAAACAAACAAATGACTTCATTCACAGAAAATGACAAGTCTTTAAACACTTAGGGGAAACTTTAATGACTCCTAATCAGAGTGCTACTTGCTGAGGCACAGGCAGCCAACGCCACTCTTCTCTCAACCATCAAGGAGAGTGAGGTCCACATTTGCTGTAGACATTAACAATGAACAAAGGGGGCGCTGACTAGATCCCAAGTCTTCAGCAGAGATGAGCATAATGATACACTAGGATTTTGGCTATAAGAGGTAAGTAAGGTCACAAATAGCAGATGGTCTGGGACTGCTTGCCCCAAAAGTCTAGACTTTTAACATATAATTAGCCCTAATGTATCCCAGCACAATGTACCTGTGGATTACGGTAAAGGTATTGTCTGACATCTCTGAAACCGGTAATGTGGTCCTGGTTTCTCTTGTTCTTTCACTAATGGAAGTTGCCAATTGTACTGCTCATACATGCAGCGTCTTAGTTATCGGTTTGTTTTTGTCAGTATCAACTGACCCCCAAACTAGACTAGGCACCTTGTGAAAAATGTAGCACATGCAAATTCTTTGAAACTTCCTTCTCATACAATGCCACATCCTCCCGAGCACCAAGCCTCTGACTGACTGACAGGCCCAATGGAGAAAGAGCAGAAAACAGGAAAGCATGCATTATCCAGAGCCCCGCATTCATCAGGCCGCCCTTCAGAAAAGGGGAAATAACAAAGGGTGAATGGTGGGAAGTCATTTTATCTGCTAGAAAAATATGCCCTGCTCGCTACTCAAAAAACAAGTGGTCGTGGAGCAAGCACATTATTTAAAGCTACAAGGCAAACAGGAAGAGGTAAACCAAACACAGGCCCTGAGAACTTCTTGCAAGGGCTGGGCTCTATTGCAAGCCCAGAGAGCCTGCAGACAGGCTCCAGTGGCTGCTGGGCGCTTAGGGCGTCTTGATGAGAAAGAAAGGAAAGAGGAAAGGAAAGTGCCAGTTCCCTTTTAACAGGCTATTTAGGGGAGCGGTTGCTAATTCAAAGGAATAATAATGATTTCTTGAACCATCCCCCATCCGTGTAAGCACTGACATCTGGAAATGAAGCCTGAGCTTGGTTCTATAAGAAATTTCTAAATAATAATAATAATAATAAAACAGAGAAGAAAGCTGTCTTCAGAACTCCAGAAAAGGGTAATGCTTAAAAATAATTGTCAATTCAAGCAAATTCAGTAGCAACAGAACTGTCACCCATGGTCTTGAATACACAAGTTACACCAAGAGCATCCTTGGTTCTAAACTATGTGAATTCCTTTTAGACATGTCCCTGTATTAGTCACATTTTAGAGCAGGTGTAACCACACTCAAGATCACCTCTTAGCCAAGTGTCCCATTGCCTCACAGGCCACTCTCGTTTCTGAGTAAAGAAGAGGGTGAGCTTCTGAGGAGCAAGCCATTCGGACATTGTTCTTAACATCTGCGGCAGTCTGGTGAGTCAGCTCTCAATGACAGAATTTTACCAGTGAGTATTGTGAGTTGGGGGTGACCGTGCTGTCATCAGAGAGTCATTTGGGACCAGGACAACCCAAAAGCACAGTCCCCTATGTGATGGGATAAGACATGTTTAAAGGAGGCTGTGAAATGCTTCATGGCAGGGCAATTTGTCATGACGGTAAACGTGAACTTCTTTGATGCCAGAGAAGCGTCATACTGGAAAAGTTTTCCCCTTGGATACAACAGAGGGATGAGTTCATTGCATTCTCAAAATCCAGTTATCTTTCTAGGGGCAGATAGCTAAGGACCTTCTTCTTCTAGATATGAACAACATAGAAAAATGAACAAGTCGCCTGACAGTGGTTTTAATGTATGTTTTCCCATTTCTTGCCTTTGACAAGATGTAGTGTCACAGAGAAGCAAATGAACACACTGGGAGGTTTTGTCATTAAAGAAATACCAGTGCGCTTTATTATTGCTGGCGAGAGACTGGGGGTGGGGGGCAGACAGGAATCCTACTCTCAGAACTAATATTCTTGCAGACAGCACAGCTCTGTCTCAGTGTGTCTTGAATTGGGAGATGGGGTGTAATTTTTCAAATCTAGAGGGACAAAAATGATTTCCAAGCTAGGTACTTAAAGGTACAGCCAGCCATAGATCGCAATGAACGCAGCTGTCAATGTTGCCATAATCATAAAGATAAAAAAAAAAGTGAGAGAAGGAAACATGAGAGTCGGGGGAGAAAAGCACAAGTGTTTCAGCGCGATTTGTATGAGCAGAATATGCCATTTGTGAGACTAAGCCAGAAAGGCACTTAAGTAGCAGGGTGAAAATAAGATTTATTTATCTGAAAGTAGTTACCAAATAGAATCAGGCAATTCGCTGCAAGAGTTTCCGAAGGCCTCACTTTATCGCTGGAACTGTGCTGTTTGTCTTTGCACTCAAATTAGAATGTTGTTGTTTTAGAGTGTAAAAAAAATACTTCATGCATTGTGTTCCTCCTCTTCCTCCTCCTCCTTAGTGATTAAAATATGTTCATTATGGTAAACAGTTCCTAAGCCAGGAATCAAAGATCTGGGTTCCTAATGTATATAGATCTCCAACTCATTGGCTACCAGTCAGTAAACTCTTGGAGTCTCAATTTTCTCATCCAATATTGAAAGGAATAGTTGTTTTAGCCTTATTGCCTAGGATTGTGCACATCCAATGTGAGAGTTAATTAGGAAACACCCAGGAGAAACCAGACCTAGCTCTCCAAATGGTGATAATTTCTTAGAAATCACAAAGATATCAGACTCCTCTAATACCTTGTAGGGAAAATCATATGTGGTGTGTGGTGGTAGTGGTGGGGCTTATACAGAAAATTAGTGCATTCTTTCAGAATTGGGTTCTAGGTGAATTCCCCCCACCTTGAAATAGCAACCGCTGGACCTGTTCTAAAGCGAATTTACTGCTCACACTACCAGACTGAAAAAAAAAGATGAACTGAACTCATATCATATGAAACATAGAGTAAAGATTTAAAAATCCACTCAGTTGTGTCAATTAATTGTTTCAGACCCTAATGTGATATTCAGTTCTTACGAGGATAGATAATTGCACCTATCATAAAATCAATGTGATATGAAAAGTTCAACCAAAAGCCAGCAGTCAGTAGCAGCAGTGTCTCCAAAATAAAACACCTCAGGCTTTTGTAAGAAGGAAAATGGTCTCCTCCATGAATGGCCTAACAGGACAGAATGATGGGACTGGGAGAAGCATCATCAGATTCTACAAAGAGCAATAGTAATACACGTTCGCAATTATTCCATCTCTGTCAGCATCCAGGAGAAGCTTTGTAAGTACAGAACACAAGCCCAAAGCAATCAAACCTCACCAACAGGATCAGACAGACTGGGTAGAGGTATACTGACACAGCCAAAAGGAAGGAAACCATTTATGCGATAAAATAAATCAGACTTATAAAAATGAACTCAACAATTAAATCTTACTTTCATTAAAACCCTTAAGATATGTCAGCACAGAAAAAAATGCAACTTAAAAAGAGAGAGAATGGAGGTTCTGAAAGCTTAAGGAGTCTTCCCATGGTTAATAGTGAAAAGAAAAAAAATTTCTTCAATATTCTTACGACTATAGTCTTTTTCAATATTCTTACGACTATAGTCTTTGTGTGATGGGCTGAAGTTAAGATTACTGTGGTAATAACTGTGGCATTGAAGAGCATGTGAGAGCACTCAAGAAGAATTTGTGAAATGATGCTACAATGACTAATTTTAAGGCTTCACATATGGCCGCGTGAGCCAGTGGGATATATTTTCAGGGCCATCTGCACACATGACCATTACCAGGTAAATGGTGGAAATCATGCTTATTTCATAACTATAAAGAAGAAACAAAAACTTAGAAACAGATCATATGTATTCAGAATATGAAGCCAGAAAATTGACACGAACATTTTTTTCCTCCAAAAACCAAATGCATGTCCTGAGCTCCAAAGTGGTATTCCTTGAAAAATTCTTCAATATGTTTACTTTAAAAATTCTCTTAGCTTCTATAATGGTTACAAAATCTACATAATTCAAAAGTGAAGTGTGTAAAATCTATGTTTTTTTATTAATAATTGAAATTACCTTCACTCTCAAGCCCCATTCCTATGATGACAAAAACTGAGTAACGTGTGTCACATCAGCCTTTCAATTTATTTCCAGTGTCAGTAGAATCGACTGTCTGCCTTTGATTCTCTTTGAAATGAAACAAAATTTCTTGTGAATAGAACATTTCAGTCTTGATTGAATGCAGTTTATTAGATTTTCTCTTGTGTTTACTGTTTCTGAAAACTACAGCCTCTGACTACTCTGAAGGTCATGCGACTAATAGCTCATGTTTTATTTTGGTAGTGAAGCTTTTATGCTTGAATCTAAGAACCATCTTGGGTTAATTGTTGTATGTGGTGTGAGATCGGAATCAAATCTTACCTTTTCCCAAAGAGTTATTTAATTGTTCTGACACCATTTGTTATAAAGCTCTCAAAGTTCCTTACTATATTGTGTGTGCATCCTTATCAGCAGTCAATTGACTGCACATGTTCGTCTACATCTGGACCTCTCTGTTCACTAATCTGTCTGTTCTTATGCAAATGTGACTCTATTAATTATAGTTCTTTGTAATAAGACCTGTAATGAAGTAGTTTAATAGTCAAACTTTTTTCTTCACTCACAAGATGTCATGCAGTCTGCTTACAGGCCTCTGCATTCTTGTCTTAACTAGATAATAGCAATTTCTAAATTAAATTTAATAATCTATTTCATGTTGATCAAATTGATAATTACTAGAGGTAATTGATACAGTACTTATTCTGCAAAGTGGAAATGGGGCTCGTTTTAACACTTAGTCTTTCTGAGGCATGTTCTTTAATACAGATTGCTTGCCTTTTTCTTATGTATGCAATTTCATCCTATATGTATTTATTTATAAATATTCCATGTGTCGATATAGATCATACAACTTTTTTTTCCTCAAACTTCTGAGTAATTTTCTGAAGTGATGATCTTTTACTGATAAATGTTTTATTAAGACATACTTTCTAAAGGATGAATAGCCATAAAACTATTATCAAGTCACAATAGACACCCTACACTTGTCCAGATTGTCCCAGTTGTCTCTTTTATGATAAAATCAAATTTTACCATAAGTATCATATGACACTATCACCTCACATTAGTTTCTTAATCTAAAACAAAAATGTCTAACAGAATTGTCGCTACTGCAGCAGCAAATGTTGGCTTATACACTGTGCAGTACAGCCTCTCACATGTGATCACTGAGCACTTTAAATATTAATCAACATTATAAATTAATTTTTGTTTTATTTAATTTTAATGAGCTTAAATCAAAGCATTAAAATACAACTGAGGCAGCTGAGGTCCTGCTTTTGGTTGCTGTTGTTGTTGTTTTGTTTGTTTATGACTTTCTAAAATATAATGAAGTCTCTGGTTTCATTGTTGGATTAGATTTTCCATGCCAAGAAATATAAATCCATTTTTTACCCCCTTCCCTCATGGGATGCTTGTTCATGTAATTAGTTTATCACACTAACACCAAATTATAAATAAAATTAAAGAGGGTAAAATATGTTTACCCTAGATTTCTGAAGTAGTTAACCAACACTTAATTTTATTCAAATGTAATTAAGTCATTTCAAGTCTGAGAATATAATATCTTAGACAAAAGACAATGTACAGAGACGTGGCATGTTAATTGATATTGAAGAGCCAAGGTAAGTGAAATATCATCTATTCTAGCAATATACAGCAAGTTAAATGTATCACGGAACAAGAAGAGGCAGAAAAGAGCAGGCCTAGGGTTGCTAGAGGAGAGATTCATCATAGAAATGGCACCACAGGACAGCAGGGTTGGTCAGTATCCGTCATCACTTTGCATAAACCATGGATGAGGTGAGACCCATAACTTATCAAGGCAGAATATCATTCATCAGTTTCATTTCCAGTCACCTAGACAAAAATGAATTCCAAGAAATTAAGTTAGTTATTTTTATAGGTGTAACCTTTAAATATCTGTATTATATTTAAAGGAATAATGAACCATATCCTTAATTATTTAACCCTTTTCAGTGACAGTGACATGACTTTAGTTTTTCTGTGTGTCTCATCATTATGGTTGAGAGCAGATGGCTCTAACATCTAACAATACTTGCACGTTAACGGCCACATGAATCTTCACCAGACATGAATTAGATGATTAACTATATGAAAGAATAATTGAAAACAACCTTATTGCTGCCTTTTGGGAATTCAACATTTGTTAGCTCATGAAGGCATTTGAAAATACAAGGGCTCATTTTCTTAAGAAAATGAAAAGCAGAAGTCAGTATCAAGAGGCAAAATAAGAAACAAGACGATTATGTCAGAAACTTGGAAGTCACCCTTCATGGGAGAGACATCTTGAGCCAGAATCTACTAATTGAAATGGGGGATACTAGGCTGAGTTCATTCTCTGCCTGGAATGGTAATTCTCAAAACACAATGCGCTCTTTCACAGCGGCTTCCTCTGTGGTGTTAAGACGGACAGAATAACGGTGAGAGTGAGAGCTACATGGGAGATGTAGAAGGTGAGGCAGAGCTCAGGACCCCAAGAGGAAAGTATTTTGCCCAAATTTCATCTGCAGAGTTCTGCAACCATCACTATTATTAGATTTTTCTCATAACAAAAATAATTACAACATCAGGAAAAATGTTTGCAGAAAATACACAGAAATTATTTTTTGAGTTCTCTTGCCTCTTATCATCTCCCCAAGACATACATCAGTTTTAGGGTGCTGCAAGCCCAGAACCTGATGTTGGGGGTAGATGTGGTCAGGCCTCCTTACATTTTTCAATCATTGTCATCAAGTTCCTTCCTACTCGAATCCACTTGAGGAACAACTACACCAATATTTCTGTCCAAAATTTTATTCTCTCGGCCTTCTTAGAAGTTTTACGTGAATGGGAGAGTTAAATAGATATATATTTAATTGTTGTATATATATATATATTTAATTTGTTTTATATGGCAATTTGTTTTAAAACTCCACATCCATCTGTCACCTCACTAATATGTACTGAAAACTACTTCCGTTCTCTATGCTGTACATTATTCCAGGTTCTCACAGACATAATTCAAGAGTTCTTCCTTTTTATGAAATAAGAGAAGGAAGAGCAAGATAAAACATTCACAGGAGAAAGAGATCATTTGCAACTGGAAGTTAGAAAAATTTTCCTACAGAACATTCTATTCTTGGTACCTTACCAGATTTCAACAGGTAGAAATGAAGAGGAAATTGCATGAAAACCGCAGAGCAAATTGTACCTATAATCTTTGGTCAAGTTGTAAGCCAAGTGACTATTTTGGGGAAAGTTGACCATGTGTTTGACCTGTAGTATCTGGACTGCATTTGATTTATCATGTTTTAGTATATGACTGTGTCATTCTAATGGCCCATCTCTTGAAAGAGAGAGCAATGAAAATGAGGTGTGCTTTTGTGTGCTGCTCGGCATTGGAACCCGCTCTCTGGCACTTCACTGAAGCTCAATCAATTAGACATTTCTGATGGGACTTTCACTGAGATCAAATAAAGCAAAGGAAGAGGGAGAGCATTGGAATGCCTCTAAGCAGTGTCAAAGGCAAGCGTCTCCTGGCAACTGTGGCAGTGAGCACTAGTTACAATCATACCCAGTGATATGGGTCAGGTTCTCTGGGTAGCAACGTCTCGTATGTAATTCAGGCACAACTCTCCTGTCCACTTCAGCTTTCTGAGATTCATTCTTAAGCCTTTGAATTATCCTTGGACTTATCCAGGAACTTCCCAGTGAGTTCCTCTTTGGATTAATTTACTCAGACTTTGTCTCTTGTTTGCACTCAAAGGCCCTGACTAATGAATGTGTCTTTACTCCTGGAATCAACTTCTTTTGTTACTGTAATAAACCCTGTTACTAAATGGAATTAAACCAAAAGGTTAATCGGCAGAATTCTGAAAACCTTTAGGTTTTGTTTTATGTTTGTTTCATGCAAACATAAAAAGTAGAAAACCTCTTTTGTTAACATTGTTCTCAATATTCTCTTTTTTGCTTAATTCTTACTTATGTTCATGAGTTTAGCAAATATCTCCAAAGAATGCTTCCTTATCTATCAGTGGTTAAGGTTTTAAATTTACACTTGAGGCTCATATTTGTAACTCCTTAATATATATTTTCGTCATGTGTGCTGTCAGAACTTCAAGAATCTCATATAAAAGTTAAACTAATGCTGGGCTATTATGGAAGACTAGAAGTCACGTAGGAAAGAAAGGCTGGTTACAATTAGAAATGAGATTGGACGAGGACTATCTAATCACTCCATCTGTTACATCCTCATTCCTGGAACTAACCTGATCAGCAAACACCCAATAAACCTTGTCTACGATCAAAGCCACAACTATCTCTAACACAGATTGAGCACGCTTTTACAGCTGCATCCATTGTAGCTGCCACCAGCCACACACAAGTTTTTTTTTTTTTCCAGGCAAACTGATCTAAAATCTACTAAAGAATCAGCAGTAGGGGTTTCCTAGAAGGGACTTCCTGAAGCTATTGCAGGGATACCCTAAAACTCCAGCAGAGAAAAGTGAAGTCATAGGAGTAAACAAAGTCTCAACAGTCCATTAGAGGGTTCGCATCCACAAGCCCAATCCTGTGGAAAAGCCTCAACTGCTCTGAACGCACTTTACCACCTCCACTGTCCACAGCCCGTAGAACAGAGAAGCACATGCAAGGGGAGCTGGTAGAGAAGAATAGACAAGTAAAACTCAACAGAGCACAGACTGGACCGGCGTCAAGGAACAAAACAATGTATATAGCACGAGATAGAATCCACATTCAGGCTAACGGTCCAATTTTCCTCTATTTCCACGCAGCTGTCCTTCTCCACTACTGCTGCCCCTTAGCTGTCACTGATAATTCTTGTGTGCACAGGACAGGGCAGCTTTGTAGCAGGCCAACAGTACTTGTGTGTGTTCCCGATTTTCTGTCATCTTTCACTAGTCTCATCTCTCTGTCTCCCTTTGTCTCTGTCCTTTTTTCCTTTTTCCTTTATCCTCTCTCTTTCTCTTTCAACAAATGCATTCCTTTTATTGCAACAACTCCCAAAGCCCATGCACTTTATCGTATTTGGCTATTTATCTTTACCTCTTTAAGTCTACCAGTAACCCAAATTCCCACATATTCATGCAGTTCTAAACCTTGGTCTTAATCTCTGCTCCTATGTGTGTCCCTATCTGTTCCATCCTACCTAACGACCGCATACTTATCGCTAGTCTCACTCTGACTCCCACTTCTTCCCTTTCCACTCACACTAACACATTAATATACATGGTACCATAGGCTCCTTTGCCCCCTAAACTAATCTATAGTTAAAAATATCTGATTTATAAATGTTTTCCATGACTCTATTACCAGAGCGTGTTACCCAGATAATGACTGTTGCTGCAGACAGCATTTCACCAACAGCATTAAGTGGAGATAGAATCTGATTTGTGGAACAGCAGACTAACAGACAAAAATATCGCCACAATGATACTGAAACTTAGTCCCTCTGAACATAAATCCAGAGGCAACGAGTTAAAAGAACAAAAACAATATTGAATCATAACAATACACCCCAAAATATGCCCATCTCAGCACAAAAACAAAGGTAACATGGAAAATCAAGGCAATTTTGTCTCCTCCAAAAACGACTGAGCCTATATCCTGGGAGCTGAAATAAGAGGAATAGGCATGGGGACAGAAAGGAAGACTTTTCAAAGTGACTTAGACAATGATCCAGGTGTAGAATTCAAGAGAATGATTTTACATATGATCACAGTACTCAAAGGGGGCTCCAATCTTTTCCAAGTGACCTCAAGACAACAGCAAAATGAGATGCCGAAGTCAATCTGAGATGTGAAAATAGACTTTCAAAAAAGATTTAGAACAAGCAGGATCAGGAAAGTAACCTTCCTCATTGTACTATAGCTAAAACACTTAATGTACAGAACTAGAGACTCTATTGAAAGTAGCAAAAGAGAATGACCAAGTCTCATACAAAGACAGGTTCATTGGAAGCTGCTTATTTTTAGATCTGTACCATAAAATCAAGAACGTTTCTATTGATGTGTCTCTTAGTCTGAAAAATCCCAATTTCTATACCCAACAAAAATATGTATCTTGATTGATAGCTAAAGAATAGCATCCCATGATAAAAGTAGCTTTAAGGAATCCATGATCACTAAACCAGCCCCAGAGAGGTTATTAGAAGGAATTTGTAAGTCTAAAGAGAAACACAAATCCACTGAAACATACAGTTAGGAAAAAATGAATGATGCTTTGTTTTCCATTAAACAAAATAAGACTAAAAAATTACTTAGCATCACAAAGTTACAAAAAGACATGGAGCAATACACCTTTCAATCATACCTCTGAATATAAATAATCTCCGTTGGCCCATCGAAAGATGCAAATCAACAGATTGTATTAGAAAGCAGAATCCTTTTTGCTCCCTCTCAAAAACATATCTTAGTATCTAAGACTACTATCATCTTATAGTGAAAGGATGGAGAAAAATAGTCCAAGCAAATGGAAGCAGGAAATGAACATGTGTCACTGCTGTGATATCTGGAAAAAACCTGACGTATGAAGCAATTCTCTGACCAAATAAAGAGGGTTACTTCATATTGGTCAATGGAGCCATCCAAAAAAAGGAAATCGCAATTCTAGTTGCTCACACACTAACTATAAACTCATCCTATTTTATGAAAACAAACACTAACATATTTAAAAATAGCAATTAACCAGAATATAGAAATAGTGTTAGTCTCACCATGAGACAGACCACTTGTGACAAAAAAAATGAATAAAGACACACTGGAATTAAATATCATCAGCAGCAAAATCAAATGAACTTAACAGAAATCTACAGGACCTTCAACCCTAAAATCAAAAACTGCACATTCGTCTGAGCACAACGTAGAAGTTTTTCCAAAATAGAGCACATATTCCCACAAAGAAAGTCCCAACAAAACTGAAACATCACCCTTGTGTTGTAGTTATGACAAATGCCCCAAATAGGCTCATGTATTTGAGCATTTGGTCCTGGGAATCCACTGTTAATTCACCATGTGTCTGCTTTGCATCTACAGTTGAATCTGTAACCTCTTAGATCTCTACTCGGCTGGCCTGTTTTCATGTCTCTCCACCATTACATATTCTCCCACTGGAATCAAAAGCCAAAACCAGCTACTTTTTCCATAAGTTGCCTTTGGTCATGGTGTTTATCACAGCAGCAAAAAGTGACTGGTACGATTCTATAGTCAATCAGGCCACAGCGAGATAAAGCTAGAAATTAATGGTAAAGGAACTAGAGAAAACATCCAAGCTCAGTATGTTTAAACAACACATTATTAGATAGTTACTATTTCTTTGCAGATATCAAGAGGCATTTTTTTTAATTCCTAGAAACTAAATAAAAATGAAAACAGTGTATATCCAAATCTATGGTATATATTGAAGGCCGACCTAAGGATGAAGTTTATACCCCTAAAAGTTTACATGAAAAAAAAATCAGACAAATCTTAAATAAAAAAAGCATTATCATGAACTTTGAGGCATTGAAAAAATTAGAGCAAATCAATTCCAAACGAGCACAGCAGATAACAGAAAACAGTGAAGATAATGGAAGAAATGAATAAAATTATAGATGACAAGGGTGACATTTCAACAGACAACAGGGAAATTCAAAGAATCATAGACATAATTTTTAAAATTGTATGTTCTTATGAATTTGAACATTTTAAAGAAATGAATAAATTTCTAGCTGCATGTGGCCTATCAAAATTAAAGCAAGGTGACTTAAATAATTTAAACAGACATATATAAATGATATAGAAGCAATAATTTAAAATCTTCCAGCTAAAAATGCCCATGGTGTGTTGGATTCAACATGCAGTTCTCCCAGATCTTTAAAGAAAAACTAATAGTAGCAACATTGCTCAAATTCTTTCACAAAATTTTAAAGGAAGAAAAAAATACTTGCAAACTATTTTTTGTGAAGTCAGTATTACTCTAATACCAAAGTGGAAATAGAAGCAACAGAAAAAGACAATTATAGACCAATCTCCCACATGAACATAGGCAAAAATTCTTAGAATTCTTAGAATACTTGCAAACCATTTTCAAGAAGAGCCCCAAAAGATCATTCACCATTTACAAGTTGGCCTCCTCCTGGAGATCATTCAATGCACATTAATCAGAATTCTAATTTAGCGCATAAATGTACTCAAGGACAAAAACCACATTATTAATTCAATTGATGTAGAAAAGACTTTTGACAAAATCCAGAATCCTTCCTAATAAAAGCTCTGGAGAGGCTAAGGATGAGGGAAGCGTACATCAACTCAGTCAAGCCTCGGTAACAAGCCTAGAGCCAACAGCATAGTAAGTGGAGAAAAGCTAGAAAAGCATTCACATTTAGGTTAAGAAAAAGGCAATTGTGTCCAGTTTGTCCAGTCCAATTCAATAACTAGTCTTAACTAAAGTGGCAATACAAGAGAAGGAAATAAAATGTATAAAAATGGGAAAAGACAAAGCCAATGCATCCTCATTTGCAGATGACACTCTACACAAGGCAGCTCCCAAATATTCTGCAAAGAACCCCCTACCGCTGATAAACACTTTCAGCAGAGGAGCTGGTTACAAAATAAACCTATTAAGCTTGGTAGCATTCCTATGTACCAAAGACAAACAGACCCAGACAGAGAGAGAAATCAGGAAAGCAATCTCATTCACAATAGAAAAACAAAACAAAACATCTTAAAATAAACCTGAAGAAGTAATAAACCAAGGAAATGTCTATCCAGTGAAAAACTTGAAACACCAAGGAAAGAAATAGAGGACACCAAAAGATGGAGAGACCTCCTCCACACATGGATTGGCAAGATTAATATTGAGACCATGCTGCCAGTATCACCACACAGCGTCTTAAATTATACTACACAACCACAGCAGTAAAAACAACATGGTACTGGCACAAAAACAGACACATTCATCAGTGAAAACATTGATCAGGACCCAAATATAAGTTTATAAATTATACCTGGTTATCTATGTGCAGAGAAAAGAAACTTGATTCTTCTCTCTCACTCTGTAAAATCAATTCAAAATGGATCAAAGATCTTATATTAGACCTGAAATGCTGAAAATTCTAGAAGAAAGAGTAGGGTGTACACTTCAGGATATAGCTTAGGGTGAGGATTTTCTGAAGAGAATTTGGGCTGCCAAGAAAATAGAGCTAAAGATCAACAGGTGTGATTTCACAAAGTGAAAAAGCTTCTATATCACAGAGGAAAGTTTGTCAACTAGAGGCAACCTACACACCAGGGAAAAATTTTGACAGCAATACATCTGACAGAGAATTAGTTTCTAGAATATACAAGAACTGAAAAAAGTTAAAAACCAATAAAAGAGACAATCCAATTAAAAGTAGGCCAGAAAACTGAACAGTTTCCCAAAGAAGAAATATAAATGACTTATAAATATTTTAAAGTGCACGCAAACATAAATGAAAAAATGCCCCGATAGTTCATCTTACCTCAGCCACAATGATTAAAACTTAAAAAAAAAACCTAAACAATGTGCTGAGAATGAGAGACCTTGGACCACTCACTCCTAAATTGGATGTCTTTATCAATCATTTTCTTTCAAAGTTCAGGAACCCATGGGAATAGGAGGCAGAAAGACTGTAAACGCCAGAGGATGAATGACACCAAGGAAATAATGCCTTCCAGGCCCAACAGGGCTGCCACACATGTAAGCTTACAGAGACCATGCTAACACGCACAGACCCTGCAGATCCAAGCCACAACGAAGTCCCAGCCCTCAGTAGGGAGGAGACATGAATCCCCATCCCTAACCCAGACAAAAAAGAAAAACTTCATTATTTCTAAGAAAGTCTCACTGTATACAGATATCACTTATGAGAACACATCATGCACCATGTCCAGCAGCAGATGATCACAGAAGATGAACCAATAATACTCTGGGTATTTTATTTTTGGCTCATAGTGCTTCAGACTTTTTTTTAAAGCATATTGGTCTTTTGTTTATATATTGTGGTTTCTGATTTTGTGTTTTTATGGAGAGTATATCTCTCTGTGTGTGTTTATTGTCCTTTTTCTTTGTTTTTTTTCTGTTTGATTTGTTTTATTCTTCTTGTTTTTTTAATTACCTATTTTTTTTCTACAGAGAGAGACAAAGAAGGCAGGAGTTGGATGGGTGGAGAAGTGAGGAAAATCTGGGAAGAGATGCAGGATTGAAAAGCGTGATCATAGTATATTATGTGAAAGCATTACTTTCAATAAAACAATTTAATTTTCACTTCTAATTAAAATAGAGATTGAACATAACAAGGACAATGAATTCTGGGAAAGATGGGAGGAATGAAGAACCTTCATGCACTGTTGTTGGGAGTACAAATTGGTACAACTACTATGGAAATTAGTGTGATTGTGCCTCAAAAAACTAGAAACAAAGTTGCTATATGACCCAACTACACCACTTCTGGCATATACCCAAAGAACTATATTTGCAACTGCAGAGACATATGCTCATCTATACTTATTCTATTCATAATAAACAAGACACAGAAACAGCTTAGATGGCCAATGACTGAGGATGGCTAATGAAATTGTGGAACCTATATACAACAGAATTTTATCCAGATGTAAATACAAAGATTATCAAATTTATAGATAAATATATGGAGCTGGAAAAATTACATTAAAAATATTAGCATCACATATTCTCACCCATACATGGATCATAATTTTGACTCATTAGATTTGCATGTTTAATTTGAGGTATCCCTAGTATCCAAGAAACTAGTAAGGACCTATTGGCAGGGAGGAAGAAGGAAGACCTTAAGGTTTGCTAGAAAAACGGGCAATATAAACAGAGAAGGGGAAATACTGGGGAGAAGATTTTAAGAAGGAATGAAATATAAGTTTAAGGCAGAGAAGGGGCATATGGGGGAGCAAGATAACTAATATTCAAAATGGTTGGTAAAGCACTGCCCATGGATACATTAGCAACTTGAAACTTATAGAGCTGGCCAACTGTTTTCTGATTGGATTTAAGTCCTATTCCCCAGGAAGAAACACAAGCCTATTACTGAATATCTAGCCAAGAACCCAGGCTTGGGAGCTCATAGGCCCTAGAGGAGAATCTTCTACTATTATTCTTCCAAATAGGTATCATATGCTGACCTCTAAATTCATATCTCTGTATCCATTGATTATTGCATCCCTCAGATGCCACCAGAGATTTGCTGTACAGAGGTTAGTGGTTGGCAACAAAAAAAAAATCCCAAATTGTCAAAGTGCAGAGAATTATGTATCAGTGGAGCACTCAGGCACAAATGGAAGATCTGTACTAGCACCTCCCTCAGGTCCAGAAACCATCCTGGAGAAAAGGGTACAAAGACTGTAATAATCACAGGTAAAGGATGATCAGACCTCAACAATGTCTTCTCTACATGGCAAGACCATTACAGTCATGAATACACAGCATCTATGCAAAACCATTACACTCATGAATACACAATATCTATGGTCACCTGGGCAAGAACTGCACAAAAATCAAGCAGTCAACATTTTAGCATGGTGCAGAAAGGGGGGTCACAGTCATCCACCCTGACTGTGGACACTATGGACAACTGACAGCTTCTGTGAATGAAAGAATCAGTTTCCACTAAGAGTATGGACTCTGGTGGGCCCATCAGGCTGCAGAAGATGGCCCCACATAGAGAAGCATATGGGCAACACAAATTATACTCAATAGGTTATTTGTGGGGAAAGGAGGATATGAATCTCAGAAGGTGAGAGCAGATGTGGGAGGAATTGAGCTGCATGAAATTCTCAATTAATAAAAAACATAGGTTTTGAAAAGTCTTAAGCACCCTTGGGGACTGTCTGATTTTACCCATCGCATTAGAGAACTATGCCAAGGAACTCTGTCAAAACAAACAGGCCATAGACTTTTGCAAAGAAAAGTATTTATTTTCCCCTCTGTTTCTTTCTTTCACGCCTTCCCTACACGTTGTACCCAGAATACACACTGACCCTGCCCTGGAGTCTAGCCTGTTCCAAATGTCTGTGCCTCATAAGACAAAAGCTGTCACTTATTACTTAGTAGAGTGGCTACTAAAATCTGAAAACAATGCCTTATGAGTCAAGAAAAAAAACCCTCTCAGGGAGCTTTGGCATCCATCTATTTCATTTCCTTTTAATAATAATCCTGCTGTTCAAGAAAGAGTTCCTAAATGCCACTTTATAAATAACCGAGTTTCCAAAACACTCGGCAAAGTCTTCCCATTGTTTCCATTCCACCTTGTGACAGCCTCTGAGAACTGAGGATCCACAAAAGGAAACAAAGGAGTCGTCAATGCATTGCCTACCAGCATAATTTCATACAAACGGTACATGGCAAGGGGTACTGCACAGAATTCCATACATCTAAATATGTCCAAAGCAAGCTAATTAGTATACTTCATTATTTCCTCGAATGTGTCCGCCTTCATCTTCATTAAAATAGACTCAGTTTCACCCTGTAAAGCAAATCCAAGGGCTAGCAAGAAAAGTATTGACTAAACAGATTACCTTTATTAAAAATGTATTAAATTCCTCGAAGAAGAGTACAGCTAGTACTTCTCTGAGGGGAAAAAAAAGCCTAAGGTATCCAAGGGGGAAAGACACAATGCCTAGTGTTGGTTCTCTGTGTCCTTTCATTTCTCTCCATCCTAAAAATATTTAAATGTTTTGTTAAGTCCTCCGCATGACCCTAGAGCTAAGAAAACTGAAGGAAATCCATGGCTTGGAGCATCCTTCATTCCCACCCTCCCCAACCTGAGCTCAGTTTCCAAAACCTAACACAGAAAGTCTATTCTATGTCGTCATCTCCATGGCCTGGAGGTACCTGATTGAGCTGGGAGCCTGTCCAGTCCAGACAGAAGGAAAATATTACCCTTCCATTTAATGAAGCAGCGCTGAAGGATTAATCATTAAGTAAATAGCAACAAGCCAAGAGGTTTGCCGGAGCAACAGAGCCCCACCCCATGTTCTCAATTTTTCTGGGATTCAGGACGGAAATTATTACAGGGATAGTTTGGAAAGAGCTTTACTCACAACCGTTTTCAGGGCAAGATGGAACAACGTGTGAAACCTCAGCTACAGACTGGCCAAGAGGGAAGTTCATTCTCAAAGCCCTCAGAGAACATAGGCTCTTTTTGTCTAGCAGGCTATCTCCTGCACAAGACTGTTCAAAGTGGAGAAGACTCACTTGGCCTGCTGCTTAAATCACCTCACTCAACTTTTGGGAGCTTTGATTTTCTCAGTTCAAAAATGATATGAATATGCTCAAAATACATTATGTGCATCTATGAAAATGCCCCTATGAAATCGTGTTTTGTGTAGTCAGCATAAGCTAATAAAAAATCTTGACTTTTTAAGATGGCAAAGTGAATACTTACTCTTGTTATTAGGTAGTCTGTAATTAGTCTCACATAGAAAATTTAAAATGTTGTCAGTTGAATGCTCAAGTCTGTGAAGACGATGCAAATAACTGCTGCATTCCTTATGAAAAACATATGTAATCTGAGCAAGAAGTCCTGGGGCATTTGACTAAACAAAACAGAATATGCTTTCTCTTAGGAAGTGGAAAGTGTTGTTTCATGAATAGCCATATCTTAGGCTTGGAATATGCATGGTCTAGTACAGGGCTTCTTAAACTTGTTCACTCCTAACCTCTTTCATCCCCCCAAAATTTTATGCTGCTCTGCATATTCAGGTATATAAAATAAAGACAGAAGTCAAACACTTACAAATAATAAATCAGAAAGTAGCCAATTTTAAAACAATACTTTGATATATGTACTTTTTACCATTTCTTGAAGAACAAAGAAAAATTTCAAACTAGTAAAATGGCAGTGCTTATTTATTTTTAAAGAAAGACTTAAATCTTGGCTGAGTATTTGTTACTGCAGGACACAGGAAACTCTTCAAAGCTGATCAATATAGAGATCTTATAATTATCAATGTTGAGAATTCCACTTTACATAAATATATAGTACAAGATAGTAGAAGTACTTTTAGAGCCATCTCAGTTCTTCTTGGACATTCTGACCTAATCCCAAGTCAAAATTCACTGATTTTTAATGAAATTCAGTAGGCAGTTCAAAGAACTATTTCTAAACTTAAACATTCTAATAGAGTTCAGTTCAGGGAATATACTCATTTGATACTTTCATTTTAAGGAATGACTAGAGGAAATATTGAAAAATCTTTGTTTTCCAAAATTCAACCAAAGTTTTTGAATATGCAGCTTTGAATAGACAATGCAATTTATAACATAAATTGTTATAGTTCGTCTAGGATGAGGTGTTTCAGGCAGCGCTGGTTCACACTGCAAGATAGGACAATATACGCTGTGCGAATTTCACATGTGGTTTTCAGAACCAAGGCTGGATTTGTGTGATACAACACAGGAATGATCTGGCAGAAATACCTCAGATTTCATTATGTGCTAGATTTTTGAATTCATCGTTTTGTTTTTGCATCTTCAGAACATTTTTCTGGTGCCAATCTTTTTTTTTTTGCAACGCCCACATTCGGTTTAAGATTTTGTTGTCTAGTCAATGTAACTAGAGGGCACAGAGAAGATGTAGATGCTTTAAGGAATACATTTCCTTTGGAGCAGATTCCTCACTTTAATACTTTTTGAAAGATTCTTGAACAAGAATCTTCGTCTGCCATTGGACCCAATCTGTCTCCTTTTTAATTGTATAAATTCATTGGTTCTGATAAAAATACTTACTAGAAAGATAAAGTATTTTATATTTATATTCCAGTGTGGAATATTCTATAGAATCCAACACAACTAAGAAAGTTCTCTCTTTCTTTACAACAATTATTCACACAGTTAGGGTTACAGCCAAGGAGAAGAAGGGCAAAAATAAAATATGTAAATCAAAATATAGTACGAAATCTGGAAAGACACTAGAAGCTACATGCCCTAGCAGCTGGGACAGGACTGCACTGTTAATGTCCAATAGCTAAGGTCACACAGAGGAGAGAAAGGGTTACAGACGGCCACCATGGGGCTGGTACCTAATGTCAAGGTAGGGGCAGGTTGCCAGAGCATTTCACTGTGGATGTCTTTGCAGGTGTGGGCAGTGAACTGTGTTTGGATATGCTTAGGATCCCTTTCCTATAGCAGGCATTAGAAGGTAGAATTAACAGATAAAGTTCTGCAGAGGTGAAATGGAACCTAAAAGGCAACTTTGAGAATGGAAAAGAGTAGAATAAACTAGCAAACCATCTGAAGCCATTTTTACGGAGACAGTTTTCTAACGGAAAGCTGAAGAGGTGGACTGAGTTTCGTGTTATGAGAGGTCAACGGCAGCTAAGATGATTCTCTCTCTCTAATCCTTAATAGTGTAATACCCAATTCTGGATGACAGTCTTGTAACTCACCCCACGTCTCACTTCGTTTAATTACCATTTCCGTGTCACATTGACAAGGAAGCTTCTTCAGGACACTTGAGTCAGGAAGGATCATTTATTTTGCTGTTGCAATAATCATTGTCCATTACATCAGCACTTGCTTATCAAATACCTAAGATCATATATATCCACAAATATATGCCCTGAGTAATAGCCCAGAGGAAATTTTAAATCATCCAATAGTGACCATGCAGTTTCCAAAGTCTTAAGATGGAGCTATACCTACCTGCGAAGAACGCTAAGAGGACATCTTCAAATCCTCAAGAATTCAGAAGTGAGAACCATAGAAGACAAGCATAGAAACAATGAGGTAATGCTGCAAAGCATATCACAGGCACCTAAGTTGATGCAGAGTGTGGATGAAGGCATCCAAACTGCTGGGAGGGTCGGTGTAAGCTGCACAGAGGTGAGCTCCTCACTGATACCCATAGGACCGGAAGAGTATTCTGTTTATCTAGAGAGAGTAAAGCAGAGGTTTTGAAATCCGAGCAATAAAGTGAGCAGTGAAACTCAGATATGCTTTGAATTGGAGGTTTTGTTTTATCTACAGAGTCACAGTTAGAGCATATTGTCACAAATTGAGATCTAAATTGCTTTAGATCACAAGTTCCCAAAGGGTAGGAGCCATGCCTTTAGTGTGTTCTCTCAGAACTTCATGCCTCCTGCACTGTGCATGTGCAATTAACATTTCATAAAAATGAGTTGGTTGAGAGCATTCATGTTCCATATGTATGGGTATAACTTACTTCACTTTAATTACTATTGCTTTAACCATTATTAAGTAGTATTTCTTAAATAGCAGTTTGGTGCCTTATTAAGTAACCTGGCTGCCTGCATTTCTAGTCCTAAGTTAAAGGATAATACTACAGAATAACAGTCCTTACTCAAGGTGAATGGTTTTGTGATACGCTTATATATAAAACTGAAGCAGAAGAATTTTGGAAGGACCCTTATATAGAGAGTGCCTAAATGTATGCTGGGAAAGACACCAGAAATATAAAGACAGTAGGAAATATAATGAATTTCCTGGCAGAAATTGGGGTTACAGTAAGCAGCGACTTAAATAAAACCAGCAAGAGTTTTTTTTTAACTTGATAAAATTTTCATTATTTTCTTTTTTTTCATTCAAAAATTTACACTTCCTCCCCTCCTCCCATTCCTCTCCTGCTCCCCCACTCAC